>JXSR01S013963.1:52426-63408 GCA_000969725.1 Ophiothrix spiculata | reverse complement strand
CACTTAAGTGTTTCCCTTAGTTAAGGGGAACTCTTAAGAATTAAGTGCAAGAGTTGCCCTTAGGCTAAGTGTGCTTTATGAATACGGCCCCAGGTTATTTCAGTATTTTTGTTTGTTTACTTAAGTTGCTAGTTTGTTTTCCCCCAAGATTTCAGTTTGTTCCCACAGACTTCAAGTTTGTTTCCTGAAGATTGTATTTAGTTCCCTCAGCAGCTTAATAGTTTGTTTCCCAAAGATTTCGTTTTGGTCCCTCAACTAAGTTCAGTTCCTTTCCCCAAGATTTTAATGTATTCCCCCAACTTAGTTTGTTGCCCAAAACTTAAATTGAGGGAACAAAATACATTCTTAGAGAAAACACTCTTAAACTGGAATCAAAGTTTGTTTCCCCAATACTTTTGTTCCCCTAATTTAATAATTTTGTTTCCCAAAGATTTTACTCTCATTTAAGATTTTACTCTCATTTATTAAGTTTGTTCAATTTATTTTGTTCCCTCGAGTCAGTTTTTTTCAAGGATTTTATTCGTTTTGTTATGTCAACCTAATAGTTTGTTTTCCATAATTCAAAAGATTTTGTTTTGCCTTAACTTTATAGTTGGTTTCCCCTAGATTTTTTTTTGTTCCCACAAGTTGATAGTTTACAAAATATTTTTTTCCTCAAGATTTTATGCCAAGTTGCTTCCCTAGAATGTAATTGTGTTCCTTCAACTTAATCGTTTGTTTCCAAAATAGTTAATTTTTTTCCCCAAGTTATTCTAATAGTTTGTGTCTGTTACCTGATGATTTTATTGTGTTACTTTAACATATGCTTCTTCCCCAAAGGTTAATTTTGTTCACCCAAGTTAATAGTTTGTTTCCTGAAGATTTTATAATAAGTTGCTTTCCATGAATTTCATTTTGTGCCCTCAAGTCATTAGTTTGCTTAAAAAAGGTTTTATTTTGTTCCCCATGTTATTATAGTAGTTTAATGTTTCCCCAAATATTTCATTTTGTTCCCTCAACTTAAAAAACTTAAAAAGCTCCCCAAAGATATTGTTTTGTTTCCCAAAGATTTCTTCCCTCAATTTAATAGTTTGTGTCGCAAAGATGGTAAAATAATTCGCTTCCCAGGGTTTTCACTTTGTTCCATCAATTTATCGTTTGTCTCCCCAAGATTTCATTTGTTACTTAACAATTTTAAGTTTCTGCAAGATTTTGTTCACTCAACTTTATACAAGTATTTTCCCGCAGATTCTATTTTGTTCACAGGCTGCAGAGGATAGTTTCTCATGTTTCTCACAAGTTTAATTTAAACTTAATAGTTTGTTTAATGAATATTTGATTGACAATCTTTGAGAAACAAACTAAAAAATCCTTTAGTCCCTTTCAGGGTTTTGCAATTTTGTTTACTTTCAGTCTTCACTTCCTCTTTACACAAATTAGTCTACTATACACAGGGGCGTCGGAACCGTGTGGGCCATGTTAGCCGCATCATTTTTCAGCCAGAAAAAATAAAAATTAATTAATTAAAATCAATTTAATGTGTTTTATTTAATATGGTCCTAGTGTCATTAACCATAAAATAGTACTGTATATATTCGTTTTTAGTGACTACTTTCTTCTGCGGCGTAGTTGTTTACTTATTTTTGATAACTAATGGGTTACAGGCCGCACCACTTTTACCAGTGGCCGCACCACTTTTATTTTCCTTCCGACGCCCCTGCTACTACATGTACAATCAGGTGTACAATTATTATCTTTGCTGGTTGCATGTACATTTATGTTTCATTCCCAACATACTCAAAGTGTTCAGTATACTACTAGACATCCCAATAAATGAAGATATCGAGGAGCATCAGACTTTGCATTCAATCAAACTTGGTACAGTGTTTCATAAAAATCATTAAACCCTCTTCTAGGATATGTATTATGCAAAATTACGGATACATGCATTCAAAAATGAGGTGTTCATATTAAATCTGTTAAGGCTTGTCGTCAAAAGACATTCTCTCACCTGAAAGACATTTGCTCGCGATGTTCGCTCTGAGTCTGACTTTCCTCTCAAATTGAGGGAAAATATTGCTCGTTTACAAACATTTTAACCAATCCCAGTATTGTACATTCATTCACTCTCAATATGAGTGTAGTCCATCTAGATGGACCTCACAAGTGAGTGACGTTCGCGTTCGCTTGCGAGGTCTATCTGGATGGACTATATGAGTGAGAAAGTAAGAGCAAATCGTCATGCATGTGAGTGCAAGAAAGTCGTATCTGCAATGGCTGCCCTAAGCTATATTTATTTTTCAATTTGTCACAAGAATGTGAAAAATCTCTCAAAATTTCACTGTCTTATGTCAGTGGTTCTTGAAATGGTTCTTCAGGTGACCATTTCAAGAACCACTGACCTAAGACTGGAGATTTTACAGTGTGCAATCCAAATTAATGACAAAAGGCAGCTATTGCAGATACGACTTTCTTGCACTCAAATGACAAAATATCACGATTGAATGTGTCTCGGCCCATTGAGTGTCTTTGGACATAAAGCCTTATCAAACTGTGGTGCCAACGTTAAAGAATGCTGAAATAAGCATATTCAATTTTTTAAAGGTAGCACTGATTTTTAAACAGCAACAAACTTGTCTTAATTTAGATACTTCATTTACCATTATCTGGTAGGAGAGCGTTGATATTTCACACCGCTGACCTACACACACGTTGACACATAGCTCATATTCAAGCAGGTATGACTTTAACCGGGCTTGATAGTTTTGTTTTGATACTTAAATCAAGTGTTTCTAGACACTTTTTCTGAATTCCACGTTATATGATAGACCATTTTTATTTGAGAATATGTTATAAAGAAGATGATTTTGTCCATGCACACCCACCTATTTGTAGACAAGAATTCTGATATGTGGTTGCAGAGGGAAATTCGTTGCAGAATGATTGAATTTAAAAAATTGCCTAATTTTTTCGGAAGTGAAGAATAAAAAAATTCAGTTGTCTACAAGTTATGTGGACATCCATGCACACTCAAGAATTTTTAAAATATAGGCCTATCTGCTTAATCACATGTAATTAAACAACAAGCGGCAACAATAATGATTATTTGGGTGAAATTTCTGAGCCTGTTCTCTACTTGCAATTTAGCCCAAACTAAGTGTTGATCAGCCCCTTATCATGCGGAACTAATCATCTTTAAATACCCAGCGCATGTGTGGGCTCAAAAAGCTGCAAAATAACTCCTGGTGTGTGTGTAATATACATTCAGACAATTAAAATATTGACTATTTAAATATAGCAGTGTAACTGTTCTTTGTGCCGTGACCTCACTAGTAGAAAATAAAGGATTTATCCCCTGACCTGCGTTCTCCAAAATTAGTAAAAATAGCGATACAAAAACCTTCATAACTTTGCTACGGAAGGTCTGATTTGAAAAATTCAAACGGTTTTCGATTCCTTAGATCACCTGCTTTCATTTAGAGACTATTTGAAAGAATTTGATTTATAATTTTAAAATCACCTGAAGTGTCTACTTTTATTTACAAAATGATGGTTTCCATGTTTATAAAATAGCCATAAAACCTTGAGACCAGTTGTACAATGCAAAAAATCAGTGGGAAAAATGGGAAAAGATTACACATTAAAATTACACCAAATGGGCATGCTTAATATTTTATTGAATTATGAATAAATGACACAATAAATATATCAAAAGCTAATAGAGCTGTGATGTCAAAATTTTATGAGCATCTAGATGAGGGATTACTGCTATACTTTTTTCAAACGATAATTGTTCTATCATGTAACCATTGTTTAGGACATCTTGGCCCTATTTCATGAAAGTTAAAATTAAAGTCATGGAACTTAGGACGAATTACTCATTTGAACTCTGGATAGAGCTTTAAATTTTGAGTTTACCTTAATGTTATTAAATTACTATTATCTTTTACTTCATAAAGGAATTTGAAATAAAGACTCTTTTCTGAATTTTTTTCATCTGAAAAAGATAGAACAAATCCTAAATTTTGGACTTAGGTTGGTTTTAACTTTTGTTGGTAAATATTCCTTAAATGAAAAGCTACTTTTCCACCTAAAAGTGCAGCTTTCCAGCTGAAATGTTAAACAAGATAAGCATGATCAACATTATAAATAAAATTTTGCTCATTATTTGTATCAAGATCATGGCAGTTCACTTGAGTTCCATTATGATAATCTATTTTTAATAATATGTGTGGTGCTCTGGCAAAATGAGCGGAAAGTCGCGATTGAAGATTTTGATTAAATGGCTGTTAAAGAAAAAATATGGTGAAAAGATCAAATTTCGTTTTTTGACATGAAACGCATTAGTACATAAGTGTTAATCTATACTTTGCGTTTTGAAGGTCAATTATGCCGGAAAATGCAATTATTCACGGGTAATTGATCGCGTTTTGCTATTATACACTATAGTAATCAGTAACTTTAGAATCGATTTGCGACTATTTTTAATGTCAGATTTTAAGCGGACTGTCTTGTATATCGATCTCTAAATGAAAATTGTAGAAAGAAAGTGTAACATATTATATATCATTGGAAAGCTGAGATGATAGAGAATCAAAATACGACATAAACTCAATTTTAAAAATCGCGACTTTCCGCTCATTACGCCAGAGCACCACACATATACTGTATTTAAGTGGTATTTTTTCCGCTACATTTATTTTCACGCACAACTCATCCAGCACGCAAATAAATGCAAAGCGAAAATGGTTTGTATATACTTCTGCACGTTAAAACATTCACGAGCGCGAAAATATTGGCATTTACAGTAATCATAATCGTACCATCTTGATCCTATTGTTGCATTAATTTATTTACAACCCAGAATGTTCCATATTCTCATTTAAAGATTTGACCTCAGTGTCAGTAACCAACACTAAAGATTCTTCTATAATATCATTATTTTGAACAGAATCATTGGGGGAGGTCACTTTTGAGTTATCTTCAGTTAAATCATCTTGATCTGCTGTTGTTTCATATACCGAATCAGCAGCGATTATTTCAACATTAATCGGTTGATGTTTTTCAAGTTCTTGTCTCAAATGACTTCTGAGATGGCTCCTAAGGTGAGATTTTTGCGTAAAGCGTTTCTCGCATCGCTGGCATTGGTACGGTTTCTCACCAGTGTGCGTGCGAAAATGTTCCTTCAGCGTTGATTTTCGATAAAATGACTTTCCGCATTGGGTACATTTATAAGATCGCTCATTCCGGTGAGCTTTGAGGTGATTATCAAGATTTTGTTTCCGTGGGAACCCAACACCACATTGTTCACATGTATATGGTTTCTCCCCCGTGTGTATCCGCTCGTGTTCTTCTTTATCGCGCTTTGTCACATGACGCTTTCCACAGAAATTACATTCATGACCCCATTCTTGGTGTTTGGACCTCAAATGATGATGAAGTGTGGTCGCTTGATAAAACCGGGCATTGCACTCACCGCACATGTATACAGTCTGCTTCGTATGGATATTCACATGCACATCCAGCTGTCCTTTACGTCGGAATGTCTTGGAACAGTAAGGACAAGTATGAGGTTTTTGTCCGGTATGAGTGAGGACATGATTCATTAGAAGAGCGCGAAATTGAAATGTTTTATTACAATACTGGCAAACATATCTATCATGAGGAGGGCCAACTCTAGAATTCTCCTTGTGCTCTATCATCTTGTGTTCTTCAGCTTGAACAAAAGAGTCAAAACTTTTGCAGCAAAGTTCACAGATAAAGTAATCCAAGCCAGTCTGAATGTATACAGATCTCTTGGATTTTGCACGCTCATTAATAACCTGCTTAAATTGATGTCCACATTTGTGGCATTTATGGTGTACCTCTTGAACATGGCTAGTCTGGTGATGTCTATTTAAAGCTTTACCAGATGGGAATGTAGGCTTGGATAGGCATTTACTACATTTGTAATAGTTCCGCTTTATACGGTTCAACATACGGTTTGCATGGATTTGCTTTGAAGAACATGCTTCATTACTTTGTGACTTATCACCAGGCAATTGCTCAGACTTTGAGCCATGTTGTATGTCTTTTTCACTACTAGTTTCAGTGCTTTCTTCTTGTGAGGCACCTTCAGTTCCTTCCATTTTGCCTCAAGAAACACAACACAACAATCAAAGTACAGATAGCTTTAAGCAAAATTGTTTTTCAAATAAAGGCAATAAAAGGACATAATCTATATAATTTCCGTTTGCCAATAGTTTGGATTGTATTGTCTATTTTTTCACCTCTTCCAAGTTATTCTTTAAATTTCCATTCCTGCCTGCACATAGGACACTGTTGATGCACCTGTTGTGAGTTTAGCCATTTCAGGATGCAGTGCATATGGAAGACATGTGAGCACTGGCCCCATACTGAAAAAGAGAACAGACAAGGATTCAAATTAGGTAATAAAACTTTCTACAATATAAAAAGTGTTCATACTTACTGAGCTCAATGAGAGAGATTCACCAATGACAAAGTAGATGTCGGATTATTTGTTTGAACCAATGACTAAATCCAGAAAGAGAAACCTCCACCTGGCGATGTATGCCAAACAATAATTTATTGGACAGTTTAAACAAAAATCCAGAGTGCGGGACCCATTGTTTGTGAATGCAATCCCTACCATGGATTTTTGTTTACATTGTCCAATGAATTTTAATTTTACCTACAGTCTGGTACTGGTAGTGCTGTGTTTTGTTTCTCTCCCTTTTATTGCTTTCAACTTAACACTTACCGTACATGCAAGTATCTATGGGGACACTGCATTGAGCTTCCATTTTAGGCATCAATTTGTACCTCAAACCACAAATACTTTCATTGTTCTTGACTTGAAACCTGATTAGTTCTTTGCTTGCTTAGGCTTAACTCTTCACCTCACTGTATTTAAATTCATCATGATTATCACAATGTCATTTCTAGTATGTATTTTGATAAAAAAGTGAAAAAACTATCCACATGCAAACTCCATGCATGGGCATTTCTGATTGGCAGTATATCTCTATCCCTGAATTGCCTTTGCATTAACGAATCATAAGATCATGTTATATATAATTTACACCATGTTCAGACTGCTATCTCAATGTTTTGTTTTTCAGGTTCATTTCAGGTTCAAAAATCCAATTTGGGTGTTGGTTGGGCAACCAGAACCATACATTTGTTTTTGCAAGTTCTTAAAGATGGGTCAAATAAATACATGCTAAATGCTTCAGTTGATTCTGCTTTATACCCACTTGTAAGACACATGGAGACTGAGCACATTGCAACAGGCTACATAGTCGTCTTGAGCTCACACACACAATGAGAACATACCCTGCACTAATTTACACTTTGCATTTGCCTTGAGTATAAATAAAGGTTATAAGGCCATGTCACACATGACCGTACTGTGCAAATAATTTGCTAATTTAACGTACACTGGTTTGGTAATCGATTACATGTATTTCAATGACCAAACCAGTGTTATGTTATTAGTTCGTTATTCGTACGTTTCATAATGTGTGACAGAGCCGTTAGGGATAGAATTTCACTACAACTTGACTACTGGTTTGGAAATCCAGAATCTGTGTACTGCAGAGCTAGACATTTGGTGAGAATTGGAGAAACAATTCTCGCAATGAATCTTGTCGCATCTAGATATGAGAATAAATTTCTTTCATTGAATTATGTAGTAATGATGTGTTTGTGTCAATCAATTTTAGTTCTTGCACACCAAAATGAAACCTGATGCTGAACTCACCCAATGGACAATCATCTCCAGGAATCTTGCAGTCTGGGCAACAACCATCAAACGCCATCCTACAGATGCCACAGTTATCATCATTGGCCACCCAGCGCCAAGTTGCTACTGCTGTCCAACTACAAACAAATCATTAAAAAAATAAATTTATAAATAGATGAATAAAAATATATAAATTTGATTATGTCCTTATTGACTCACTAGGTATGCACTGTATGTAGCGCCCCAAGACGGAGCATTCTCACAGCCATTGGTTTAAAGTATGATGTTGCTCAATGAATATTGAGGAGAGCGTGGCCAAGCGGTTAGAGCACGGGTGTCATAATACAGAGGTTGTGGGTTCGAACCCCGGGCGTTAACAGGACTTCCGAACTACAGAGCAATTAGAGTAAAGTTTCTTGCCCACGGACACATGAACCGCCACGCCCGGGGTTCGAACCCACAACCTCTGTATTATGACACCCATGCTCTAACTGCTCGGCCACGCTCTCCTCAATATTCATTGAGCAACATCATACTTTAATTAGTAACCAGGAGGCTATCATGGGTTAGTAATATTTGCTTGACTGATCCCTTAGGAAGCTCCTCAGACATTGAGGAAGTGCTTACCTCACTCTTACACCAAATTAAAGAGCCGACCCATCAATTTAATTTTTTTTGGTCCATTGAAAATTCTAAATTTGGCTCTAGATGGTGCAGTGTGAACCGTCAAATTTACCCCTTTGGGACTTCAGCTTGAGGTGAGCAGGCTTGATTTGAGCTTTACAAGTGCTATATAAAAGCTTAATAAATTGAGCATGTGACATTATGCTTTGTTTTTAAAAGATCTTAATTATTATTTCCAAATAGCTCCAATAATGCTCCCCTCAAGAGTTTTTATAGAGCCCTGCAAATTTCAAATGGAAGTCCCTGTCCCTTGACTGGTATCAGATAAGAACCATACCCTTTCAAAAACATTGTGTAAGGTTCTTCATATTTCAAATATTATATGAAAATGACATCAATACTATCATCAATAGAGAAACGAAACTTTTGGCCTCTCAGAATGGAACATAAATTTAAACCAATCCCATAGGGCTTCATAAAAATTTCATTTTTTTCTTTTGTACTTGTAAACGGTATTATTAATGCAGCAGTCTCTGATAAAAGTTGACTCAAATTTAATTGATTCATGGGAATCCACAGTTGTCAATGGAAAAGAAAAAACTCAATAATGACTTGACTAATTGTTGTGTCTAAACATGGGTGATACCTGACTTTTATATCGGCCTGTGTAATGGCATCATCAGCTTTTAGGACTAAAATTTGAGGTGTTTGAGTCCACTCTTGTCCTGCCAAAATCAACTTCAAGTGCAGCCAATTTATTGCATGTAAAAGCAAAATGTGAAAATAATATTTTACGCTAATGGTACACAAAAATGAACACAAAGATGAGTGCTTAATATCCGCACGTTACAACAAGATGAAATGCAGCATCGGCAAAAACCCGAAAACTCCTAAATTTGATAGGGCCTCGGCTACCCAAGTTGGAACAAAAATGGTTGCAAAAGTCTGGTATCTCCCCTCTAAATCTATAGTCAAAACAGTTGGGGTTTTCTGATATCAATGATAGGAACTTACCCTTGAATATTCCGATTTCATGAGGATGATGGTTTGATGAACATATGGAGAGAAAAAAAGGAGAAGGTTAATAATAGTATGAACTAAGATATATCTATTACCCATGTTAAGGGATTTTTTGCACTGTATTGACCCGTGTTTTACAATTTTCAGAGAGGGTTAGCAGGCTAGCTTTGCAAACCCCATTTTTACCATGATTTTTCACAACACAGGGTTATAAAAGTTAAATGCATCAAATTGACCAATTGTATTGTAATGTAGGATGTATTTTGGCTTCAGAAGAAATCTTGCAAAAAACAAACGTCACACCTGCAAAGTAACATACAGTACTTAGTTGGCAGTGGGGTTAGATCCCCACTCTTTTATTTAATACCCCCACTCTTTTTATAAAGACACCCTTGATATTTAAAATTCTGAATCCCAACCTTTTGCAGCAATTTATGTTTCTTACATGTACATGTGCCATATGGGAATGTTGTTAACTGACATCCAAAAAAGCATAATGCTGCTTTCATACTAATGTCGCTTTGCAGCTTTGTCGCTGCGTGATGAATATTTTTTGCAAAAACTTGCCCTTTCCGGTTGTCGTAGCGGCAAAGCTACATGTCGCTGAGGTAATCGATATCGGCAAAATTTTGTCGCACGACAAGAATTTTTGAGTTGAAATGAATTCAACTTTGGGAGCGACATGAAGCGGCAAAGCAGCAAAGCGACAAAACTGCAAAGCTACTAAAGTGTGAAAGGAAGCAAGCGACACAGCTGCAAAGCTACAAAGCAGCAAAGCGACAATAAGTATGAAAGCAGCATAACTGTTAATATCACCTCACTTTCCATGTTTTGTAAATATCCCCGGTATAGTTGTACAGTTGGGAGTTTGAAGCACCCTAGGCCTACCCTTTAGGCCTATAGTCTGCTTCCATCCTTTATCAATCCACCCTTTTTAATGAAAAATGTGAACTCCCATCCTTTTACAATTTTGTAAGATTTCAAACCCCAACCTTTAAAAAGCGTGGACTGACAATATAAATTCATACACTCCGCGTGCCACCTACTAAGCCTAGGCTAGCCAATCAGAACACAAGAATATAAAGTACGCGGAGTGCAGACTTGCCATTGTTAGAATATTTCATACTTGTGTTCAATGGATATAAAAAGAATATAAAAAAATATGCATTTTCTTTGAAACAATACCTTTCAATTGATAACAAACACATGCTATGAAATAAAAGCCCGGGGGGGTCTGTCATCATTGACATAAGGGTATCAGGCGTGACCAAGAATTCACGTAAAAAGGGTGTTTTTTTAGGATCAGGCACGTTACGTACGTAACGTGAATAGGGTCTAAAATCTCAAAAAACAACAAAAAGGGTATATTTTTGAAACTGATGAGTTAAATTTTCAGTAAATTTAGTAAATTTTTAGTAAATTTTCAACAATCACAGTCCTTCATTTTAAGAAATTCAAGGAGCTCAGTCAATCGCTCTCCTAGAAAAGCTAAGGAGCTCAAATTGAGCAACCCCAATCGCTCTCCTGGGTGAACCAAGGAGCTCAATTTCATTTCGGTAATGCACACACATTAACTTAAGAAGCAAATGTACGTTTAATTTCTTTAACTTTGTCA
>JXSR01S013963.1:21984-42171 GCA_000969725.1 Ophiothrix spiculata | reverse complement strand
TCCACTCGCACACAATGGATCATCTTGAGAAATTTGACGTTCTAGTTGATGTCCAACATGGATTTAGAGCAAAGAGGTCAACTGAAACACAATTACTACTCACAGTAGATGACATTGCAACCCGCATTGCAAAGGAACTAGAAAAGGGGAACGCTATTCACATGGCTATCTTAGACTTTTCGAAAGCATTTAACAAGGTCCCACATGAACGTCTCTTAAAAAAACTGGAATACTATGGCATCAGGGGAAGCCTGCACACATGGATCAGAAACTTTCTGACAAATCGAGAACAACGTGTTGCCTGTGAAGGGAACTTCTCACAACCCAAGAAAGTGCTCTCTGGGGTTCCTCAAGGGACAGTTCTTGGACCACTGCTGTTCTTAATACACATTAACGACTTACCAGACCTGTTACAATGCCAGACCCGCTTTTTTGCTGGTGACTGTTTAGTCTACACACCCGTCTCAGAGGACAAGGATATGGACAAGTTACAGATTGATCTAAAGTCGCTGGAAAAGTGGCAAAATAAGTGGAAGATGAGCTTTAATCCATCCAAGTGCTCGGTGATGGAAATTACCTTCAAAAGAGACCCACCACACAGAGACTACATCTTCTGTGCAAAAATGTCCATCACATCCATATCTGGGAGTCCAACTTGATAGCAAACTCAACTGGGATGAGCATGTATCTAACACCATCAGCAAAGCAAATCGCACACTTGGAATGCTGCAGAGGAACTTGTGGTTTTGCCCAAGGGAAGTTAAATCAACTGATTATACCACGTTAGTGAGACCAGTCCTCGAGTATGCAAGTTGTGCCTGGGATCCATACAAAAAGGGAACCGTATAGACAAAATTGAAAAGGTTCAACGCAAAGCAGCACGCTTCTGCATGGGTGATTACAAGTGAGACAGCAGTGTTGACAAAATGTTGGAAACTCTGGAATGGGACACATTAAAAATCAGGAGAGAAAAGACCAGACTTGCAATGATGTTCAAAATTCAAAATGACCTCGTGGGAATAAACAGGGAAGCATACACTAAAATTTCCGAAGAAGCAGGCAAAAGAAGAAACCACACTCAGCTGTTAGTAACACCATTTGCAAAGAAAGATGTCTACAAGAACTCCTACTTTCCTCGCACAGTCAAAACATGGAATGACCTCAGCCAACAAACAATTTCATCTGGATCATACGACACTTTCAAACAACAATTAGAAAACAACCCACCTAAGCGGGCCAAGTTCTAGCATGCATACGCGCTCACCAAAGTTAGCGACATGCGTGAATACGCCCTGCTGACTACAAATTCAGAAGGTTCAGAAGGTTCAATATTTTTGCTGTTGAATTGTTTATGATTTCGCCGAATCTAGTGCCTTGTGAATCATATTACAGTAAGTGAATTATGGGCATTTCAAAAAGTTACGGGCTCTCAATCCCATACCCAGTTCTCAGGTTAGTTCTCTGAACTATCCTCCCAGCTTTTAATTAAAAAACAGATTAAAAGCTGTGTAGTGCTAGTAGTATCCATAGATTTACAGGCCCGGAGATACAAGGCACACCGCCATTTTTATTCTGGCATGGAGACAAAATTAGGGGTATTCGGTTTTTTGCCGATAGCTTGCCGATGATGTGTTAAGCTGAATTCGTACTTAAAACGCGATGCGTTGCGTTCCCAATAATTTTCACCTCAAACGGCACCGCAAATGAATTCACTCTCAAAACGCAAACGGACTGCGGCAGCCGATGACATGGAAACGCAATGGAAACCTTTTCTCAACTCGATTTGCGTTGCCGCAAGTGGTGTTGCGTTTTGATATCGGTTGATTGGAACTGCTCAAAACTACTACCTGCACATGCTCTGTGCGTTTGGGTTTGCGTTTGCGTCGAGTCTGAATTCAGCTTCAATGTGTTCATAGATGCCAGTTTTCCGTTTTTTCTGTGATAAGAAAAAAAATATGTCTTTTTTATTGTATTTACCAAATTTCAGGTTTTTCCCTTTTTCTTTTATAGTCCAGAAAGTCCCCAATTAATGTTAATGCTCTTGGAACATGTATTTGGGCCAAAATCTCAAAAAAGCTTTAATAAAGACAAAGAAAGTCACAAACCGGACATGTATTCGTTACATATTTATAATGCTATTTGAACATGTATTTGGGTCAAAGTTGCAAAAAAAGCCTCCACCATTTGTCTTTTATTTTAATGATGGTTCCCAACTTCCTACATTGACCAAGTACCTCATTCATTCCTCCTGCAGGGTCAGAAGTTCATATTATACCTGATTTCTATTACAGCTGAAGCACAATGCACCGATTTCCAGACCAGCACTTTCCGAGTTTGTATTGCCCCAGGTTGGAGGCAGCTTGCCCTATGGACAAATGTGGAGATCTGGCAGGAGTGGATGATGCAATGAGATGCCAGTATGCAAAGAAATCTACAAGTGGTCTTATTTTGAGGGCAAATGAGCCAGCCATTCCATTTGCTTTTGTCAAGAAGAAAGGTATGTAGAGACCATAGATATAAGGCCAAGTAACAAAAATAACCAGTTAATCTTCCCTGCTCTCACCAATTTTTCAGAAATTTCAAAACATTTTGTTATTTTTCTTTCTTTGCTTGATTACTTAATATCAGAAGAGGTTGAGATGTAAAAGTCAATACAAGTGTTTGGGTATCATTCATAAATCCACTAATTATAATTTTTCCTTCTTGGGAGTAGTAGGTGTAGAGTAGTGAGGAAATAACTTTGGCCTCCTCGTTATATGGCAAACATTCAGCTGTTGAAAATAAGCCCAAAATGTATAGTAAATTGCTGAAAAAACAAATAATAAGGACCTCCCTCACCATCTTTTTTAAAACAAACTGGACGATCAACTTGTAATTTTTGTTTCTTGGCCTAAATGAGAGATCTATGATACCAGTTTTGGCACAGGGGAATCAAATTGGAGCATTCAGACTTCCAATAATTCATTATGTTCACATCTTGTAATATGTGAAAGCACACTCATCTTGGCGCACACATGCATACCATTTATGTATTGTATAAAATAACTAAAGTATTTGCAACAATTTCCTCAGCTGAATTTCTGCTCTCGAAATTGATTTTGGCAGTACTCAAGTGAATTTGAAAACTCACCAATTTGACCCCTTGGCTGACGACACCATTACGTTTGGCAGTTTAGGATGTCTGGTATCTCTCTCTATATCTATGTTAGAGATCAGGCCAAAAATAAAAACTTGTTTGCTTGTCCTCAACCAACCGATGGTAATTTTAGAAATCAGGATTTTTTTTTTCTAATTACTGTCTAATTAAATACTGACCCTATTTTTGGAAATTCCTGAAAATGTTTTTTTTTTCTTTTCAGATCTTTGTATTCTGAAAATGCAGGAAAAATGTATAGTTTGTGTTGATTATTTTAGTTGTTTTGTAATGTATGCTGATTCATTTTGACACCAAAATGTTCTTATTATTTTATATTCTGAGCCTTGATTAATACAATATACATACAGTGGAGTTTGATTGTAAATAAAAAAGAAGGTATAAAAAAAAAATCCCAACCGTCCGACCCAATTTTTCAAATTCAATTGAGGACAAGCAAACAGGTTTTTTTTTTGCCTCAACTGAATCTTGGTGTGTGAAAGTAGGTAAAGCTGCTGTCACAGATTTTATATACAATGCCAACAGACATCAATGAAAGAAATTAGGCCATGAGAATGAAGGTTTTAGATTTGCGTCCACCGCCCGCATGCTCCAAAACCGCCCGCCTGAAAATTTCATTATTTAAAAAAAAAATCATTATTTACGTGAAAAAGACTCGCCATCACGAAATTACAAGTCAAAAATCATCACAGGGCAGTAAAAGGTTATATTTACGCATTTACTACGTGCATACGGTATACCACTGCAGCGAACCTTCGATCTTCGCCTCCGGTGGATGGATTCACTCTATTGCGCAGCGGCAGTATCCACTTTAAATGCTGCATTGCAAGCCTCGTGCCGTTATTCATCGTCCAATGTGATTGGTCGTAAGTTTGTGGCAACCCAGAAACCCCCGGGAATAAACCAATGAAAAGCGTTGTTTCATTTGCTTCTATGGAGGAGGTGCCGAATCGAAAGTTTTTTCCTGACACGGTAAGTCATAAACAATCGATATTTTCATTCATTCATAAGTACATATGTGTAAAATTTCATGTGATTGTATCAATAGCAATTTAGTAATTGTGTATCATTAATCGATGATGAGATATGGACAGTATTTTTCAACGATTGATTCCGATAAAATATTGTACCCCCAGGCTATTTAAACATTCAATGTATGATCGTACCCTCACGCTAATTATTAACATTAAATAAACAGGTAGTAGAAGTAAATAATGAATAATGAATAATGAAAAAAAGCCTCATGTCATTTGAAAAATGTTCGGACGCAAATCTAAAACCTTCATTCTCATGGCCTTAACTTGACAGGATTTATAAAAACCCCTACAGAAGATAATCATTTGGTGTGTCAGATCTGTTGCTCCTACACAGGTATTTGTTGAATATATACGGCAAGTATGTTGAGTATATTGCAGTGTCTTCAGCATACTATTACTTTTGAACTTCATTCGTCTCTTGTGTTATTCAATGGTAATTATATGATAACCATTTGGTGATGTGCTTTGGAATTGCATCCCATCTAGATCATACAAAAGGTGATAAACCTTGTTGCTTGTCAATAGAAGCATAGAAGTTTGGCTTCATGTGCATTACTATAAATATTTCTTATGTATCATAGGAAGCCAGTTAATATCTTATTTCAAGTTTAATAAATAGATCTTGCTATTTTTTTTTATTTTTTCAGCTAAAAGGAAAGAAACTGCTTTTAAGGTAAGACAATTGAATTAAATATAACTCATGAAAGTAGATTAAGGGAGGGACCTAGCATAGCCCAAGAATTCTTAAAAATCTGCATCAGAGTAGCTGTCGATTTGTACTGTGTAGCTGTGGTGGACGACTGTGTATTTGCAATTTTGAGCTGTTGTGATGCAGCACAACACATTTGCATATTTGTTTTTTTGTGAAAAACAGTTTAATTCAACCCATCAGGAAATGATGTGTTGTTGCGACCAGACTAGGCTAAGTAAAATAATATGTTTGTTTCCGGTAACCCTTCCGTCCCAAAAAATGCACCCCAAAAATGCAAATTTCATCACTTTTCTGAAAAAATAAAATATTTCTTCACTGCCCCAGTTTACCCTCAAAAAACATGTCGAGATCGTCTGCTTACGGCAATTATTTTGAGAATGATGACATCCACCCATCGTCTGTCTTTCATGTAATCAGATATCCTAAAAATGTACAACGTGAGATCAAAGTCTTCTAAAAGCAATTTATAATTAATGTTTTCAGTACAGATAACCATATCGTTCATCCAAAATTGTGTTGAAAAGTACATACCGGTATCTGAAGTTTTTGTAAGCAATATATTTTTTTGATAAAATAAAATATTTTTCCATTCCTTCCTTCTCCATGTTTTCAAAGCATGTTACAGGAAACAAATAATTATTTCTACTTGGCCCTACAAGGTGATTTATCAGCTAGTTGTACCTAAAAGAAGATAAAAGAAGGCATGATGGGAAGGTTTTCTTTTGTTGTACCTCCTGCAAAATTTTACAAGAACGACAAGATCAACATTTTGTGAAGTGCATGAACTACTTTAATTTGAACATACATACATTTTTGTACAATTTCACTTGAAAGACACGGTTATGAATCTTTAATCATTGTTCTAATTTTGTTTTTCATTTCAGCACACAGCACCCTCATTCTATGGCGGTAGTCTCTCATTTGCCCAGTATGAAGACAAGGAGTGTGCAGGCTTCCTGTTTCATCCCAGGCTGCCAGATTTAAAAGGACTTTGTATCCTTGAATTTTTATTATGAGTAGGTACATGTATGTTACAGCAGTCTTGGTTTTGCCAATTCATGTAAGGGCTAGATGACAAGTTTGACCCTTAAATTTATGGATACATATATGCTAAAATTATAAATATTTGTACTATGTACTTTAAGTTGAGATATATGACAAATGCAGTATAATATATACCAGTCAAGTTACTCAAACAGTAAGGCGCCATCTACCAAAAAATGTGTTGAGGACAAATCCTTTGCTGTCGTAGGGCCTTCTCTTAGTTTTCTTAGTTCCCTTAGTTTCAAACAGGGTCTAAAGACTTATTTATATCCTCAGTAACTTTCATGCTTTTTGTGTCTCATTGGAATTGGCGCTATATAAATTTTGCATGTTATGTTATGCTGTGGAAGGTCCTGAGATGTGCCAAAAGTTGAGTGTGCTTATAATGTTCCTTTGGACAAGGAACTAACTGATAATTTTTTCATGGAAACCCATATGAAACTTGGGGAGCTGATGCAGCAGTTATGGAGCTTATGAGGGCTTATCCAAAGTCAACATCCATAGAGGTTGCGAGCTTACTTCTGCCATTATAGTGCATTGTTGTTGGATCACAATTGTAATAGTCTTCATTTATAGCCAAATGCACATTATTGGTGGCGTTATTTACATAAATCACGTTTCCAGGTTTTAAGAAACTGTGATATGAGCCTTAGTTTTGACATTTGACACATGGATAACATGATAAGGTAAAGAAGACCAAAAATAAATTTTATGTATGTTAAATTTACATACTTAATATTTAGGGATGGCTTCAAAACTCAACCGGCGGTTGTCTGCAGGTTCTGGGCGGTTTGTAATTGGCTAAATTGTTTATTCCGGTTGAACCACCCAGAACCGGCAGGCAACCATCGATTGAGTTTTGAAGCCATCCCTTAATTTATGCAATATACATACAATTCATTTAAAAAATAATAGGGCTGCCAGTAATGAAATCTCAACATATGGGCTGAAATGATGTATTTTGATAAGAAGTGAACATTTTTTGAGAAAAGACTTGAAATTAAATGATAGAAACATATTTGATAGTTCAACACCTCATTAAACACTTTTAAGGACCTGCATTTCTTGTAACAGTGCATTGCTGTTAAAATAATCAATAAATGAAAACATCAAAGAGCGGTAAATGGTCAGCGAACATGTGCTGAGGCTGTGTGACATACAAATCAAGGAGGCATAGGGCATTGTTAGTCCCCTTTTAATTTGATTAATTTCCTTAATTTAATGATTATAGCTGCATTTCCTATCAGGCTTGAAAAGATAGAAGAGGATGACCAAATGACCATGCAATACAAAGCCACCGTGCCAATGCAAGATTTGAATAAAAAGCTCAAGTTTGGGGAATCCATAGAACAGCTTCTTCAAATTGAAACCATCCCATCGGTGGTTGACAAAGGTAATATTAGATAAAGGATTTGTGCACAAAGTGACCTGGTGTAGGGGTTGGGTAAAGCCGTGGGTCCCCTGTACGAATAGACTCCTTCATGGGGTATGCATGTTATGCAAGTATTTGTATCATTGATTGATTGATATATGCCTTCATCAAATATTAATATGACATCACATGCCTTCAGTTTGAAATATATTATACTTGAATTCCAGACAGTAAACAGATTGGATGTAAATTAATGGTAAAAAGGGCTGATTTATAATGACTTTACCCCTTAATTTCTTGGTTTTCTCTCAGTTTGTTAAGGGGTATCGATACTATGCATTTGTTCATGGGTATCAATACTACATGTATGCATGCAACATCCGAGTTAAAAATTGTCTTGGATATCAGAATACTTATAAAAGCTGATTGATGAGAAAGAAAACCAAACTCTACAACTAATGAAGAAAAAAGTAACTAATTGTACTCTTATGAACAAAAACATAAATATCCGATTCTAGATTTACTGCGGGAAGTATTGGCTATTATGTCAAAAAATACACAACATCTTTGTTTCTTTCAAATGCAGGTAAGATTGTAGCAGCACTGCGATGCGAGAGTAAATGTCAAATTGTCGATCTGAGCATCAACTCCAAATCTGGAAGGTCAAAGTTCAAGAATAGTTGTGTTATTGAGTGTGAACAGAAGCCAACTTCAATTGCATTAAGGTAATAGGATAGAATTTGAATGATAGGTGCCATGTCTCAAATTCTATTTTCTATGATTTTACAAGTTTTATCATGTGATCTATCTGCAATAGCTGCCCTTTTCCAATAATTTGCATGGCTCTATTGGATTATGTCCAGTCTTGGGTCAGTGGCTCTTGAAATGGTTCTTCAGGTGACATCACCTGAAGAACCATTTCAAGAATAACTGACTTATGCATGAGAAAATTTGACGGATTATTCTCATACTAGTGATATGGTGTTAAATAAATATAACACATGGCAGCCATTGCAGATACGACTTTCTTGCACTCACATGATGAAATGATATGCAAAATTCATTGTTCATTATTAATCATCTGTTAACTGAATCAATTCTTCCCATTCATTTCATGAATATATGGGGAACTTATTTGCAAAACCGATAAGCGCCATCACTTGGGGTTAAACTTAATATACCACCTTGCAAAAATGGCATTTATTGGTTTTTTTGCAAAATAAGCTCTACTGGTGATTGTCTGTCTTTTGCAAAATTTTACGATTAATTTCAGCAGGTTTTGGAAGTAAGCTCTTCAATTGTTATTTCTTTCTTTTGTGTATAAATTTCATTTTATTTAGGTTGGGAAATGTGACCAAAGGAATCCACTTGCTGTGATTTTTGGTTTCTACTCAATCCACTCAGACCCATATGTTAGGACAATAAAAATAAAGAACTTTGTCTCAAATTCCCGTGCGCATTGGGTTACAAATGTGAGTTTACCACATTTCTTTTTTTTTTTAGGTGTTTAAGATATTTGTTGCTTTTAAAAAATTTTTACATCAAGGAAGAAAAAATAAAAAATCTGGGTAGCGCATAGCCTTTTTAGGTAACAAAACAAACAAACACATAGATAAAACGTATTGCGCTTTGGGTCTTAGATCTAATGAACCTGAGACAAGGTTTTTTTAGCCTTATTTAATGTATAGAAATTTACCATGTGTAGATTAGTTTTGTACCATCTTGCTCACAAAGGAAATGTGCATTATGTGACGATCCCCCTGTTTTACTGGCCCGACCGAACCTAAATTTGCATCATATAAAATCAGCCTTTTGGCCAATATTTAACAATTTTAGTTATTTTTTTAAACATGATGTGTCTTTATAGGGTAACAAGTTTTTGATATTGAATTAGCTTGTCTCTGATTTTTTTATAGTCCATACATTGCAAGAGAATGCCTGATATCTCATGAAGATGGAACGATTCAAATGTTTGACAGTAATGGCAGGTTAGTACAGTGTGCATTTTATATCAGATATTTTCCATCACTAAAGGGTCATTAGACCAGTGCAAATTTTCGCTGAAATTGTAATTTTTATATAAATTTGACTCAAAATTTTGGAGATTTTCTACATGGATGGGTCCCCTTTTCTTAAAAGTAAATGTGTATTTTTATGTGTGGTTATACTTCAAATTTCTAGTGTCATGCCTCCCATCTCCTCCTTATGGCATTGGCCATGTTCATCTCAATGTAAGATACTGATATGCTGTAAAATATTTTTCAAAAGTGTTTTGTTTCAAAATAGCATGACAAGAAAACCAATTTGTGCCAAATAATGTATGGATAAAAAATGCCCTCCCCTCCCCCCCCCCCCAAAAAAAATGAGATCACTGCTTTCAGGAAAGAATTTTGAAAATTGGGTCATAAAAACAGAATAACAGGAAAGTTGACCAATTAATTTGGAACTCCATTCATCAATGTGCAATACTTTATTCAATGTCATGTTCTTGTAAAAATAAATACCATATTGTTCCTATTAATCACCCATACTCTATTAAACACCCATCCCTTAAAATCAAAGGGAAGTGTTGAAAAACATTTAATTTTGAAGCATTTTGTATATCATTAAGCTTACCAACAATTGCGAGTAACAGGAAACGGTACAAGACGCTAATCAATCAGGTCGCGATCCTGGAAATGATGTAAAATTGTCAGTACTTCCGGGTTATTGCCAGCCATATAACAGTAAGCTGTCGTAATGTTTTGATGCTGAAAATCGTTCTCTAATAATCGCCCACCCTTCATGAAATTTTGCCGCCCCAGTGGCGATTAATAGGAACAATACGGTAAGTGAAATTTATCATGAAATGGAAACAAAAAAACACCAATCCTGCAATACTCACTATTAAGAAAATTTCAAAAAAAATAGCTTATGGTTATGATGTGCTTTAACGCCATGCATGAAAACAACGGTCTATCCATATATAAACCCCTGATATACATAAGTGTTAAGAAGCTTCTACTTCATCTGTTATTTCAGTATTCAAACTGTAACTGCAGATAGGAAGGATGCACCCTGTTGGAGTCATTACAGTAGCCATCCTAGGGTAATACTGGCACATCAGGCAAAACAACTAGACCTCATAGATGTCAGAGTAAGTCTCACCTCAATAATAGACAATTTCAAAATTAAAATATAGAGTTTAAACTTCTACGCTACAAATATAATATTCGCTTACCCGGAAGCGCTGTCACGGTACCAACCACGTCCTCAGCTGGTCTTATTGGCTCTGATGAACGCGGTTGGTACCGTGAAAGCGCTTCCAGGTAAGCGAATATTAATTTGTAGCGTAGAAGTTTAAACTCTATATTATTATTTTACACCGCTACGTATGAATCTTCATCATTATTTAATTTCAAAATTCTTTTGAAAATCTTCAGATTGTCACATTGCCGTTTTTTCAACCAATCATGTACAAGCTCATTTGTATGTGCGTTTTAGTCAAAGTTTTCTGGTTCGCGAATGGAAATTCTCTCACATTTTCAGTGCAATAAAAGTGAAAAATAATTATATTCAGACCAATACATGATTAAATGCACCAATTCTGAACAATTAACTTTTGGCTGGTGGTGCCATATGCTCACTGACAGAAAGATTAAAATTTCCATTTGAAATCGGCTGATTAAGGGTAAAATTTAAATTCGCCTCAGAGCACATCACACTAAAAGTGCCTCTTTAGTGCTAACCCTAATTACAAGTTTGATTTCGTACACAATCAGTCAACTTGAACATGAACTTAACATTTGTGTTAAGGAGTTACTTATTCTGTGGGCAATTGTCAGAAATGAAAAATCGGCTTCAAGAAAACTTGGAAAGTAGTCCTGTTTTGAAAAGGTCTATTGCTTTTATTTGATTAAGATTGGTAGGTTGAATGGGTCCTTGTTTAATGATATGTTATTCAAAAGACAATTCATTTGCTCCCTTCAACCCAGGTGTCAGATTGATACTACCGTTCTTTTGTGCTGGTATCGTAAGCTCACTGCAAAGTGTGGCAATTCCTTAATGCAACATGACAAAAAGTAGGGTATTATTTATCTCAAGGTTGATATTCACTCGTTTATGTTGTGTTTATTGCCAAAGCTTTTTGTTAAGCTGTTCAGCGTACTGATGCACTAACTTACGCACGTATCAGCAGTGTGAGATTTATTGATTTTGATTGCTTATTTGCATGTGATTCACGCGCGTGTAAAGAGTGGCATGCACAACCCGATCTTGAATGCAAAACAACATCGAGATAAATTATAGAGCCCAATGACTTTGAAATAGGAAAATGCATTCAGATCTGTATGTACCTAAGGTTATCCCCTGTGCTATGTATGTCTTTTTATATTCTCAGTATAATATTATATCATTTATAATGTCTCTAATATTCTGTCCTTTCTTTCTACTCTGTGGCAATCGCATTGTAGATTGAAAGGATGGTTTACATTCGTTTACATTTTTTGTGTACCACGTGAATCAAAAAAATTGTGCACGGATTAAAATTGATCTTGACCTTGATAAAAGCACCAAATCATTAATTTCTTGTTATTGTAGTAAAGCAAATTTAATAAGCTTTCAAATGCAGAAAAAATTATGGAAATCGGATGAAAAATAAAAAAGATATGACCAATTTTGTAAGTTTGTCTCTTTTTCTTCCATTCCAATGGGATTTACAAAAAGCAAGATATTACATATCACAATTACATGTTGTGGCATTATGATGAAAGCTAAGAAGTACTTACAAAATTGGTCATATTTTTTATTTTTCATCTGATTTCTATAATTTTTTCTGCATTTGAAAACTCATTTAATCTGCTTTACTACATCAACAAGAAATTTATAAGTTGGTGCATTTATCAAGGTCAAAATCAGTTTTATCATGTATCAGTATATCATGAACAATATATTTTTATTCCGATTATTTCAAATTAATCATTTTATCATCCTAATGAAACATCCTGTCCTCTCCTCCTCTGGGGCCATCGCATTGTTGATTAGTTTTTCTATCTTATTAAGATAATTGGAGTCTGGGACTTGACAGGCTTTATGCTTACTTCTCAGTTCTCCTCCACAATGTTGTATTTACAGTTAAATAATGTATATTATCTATAGATGTGTTTACTCTGTTACTTTGCATTAGTGGAAGAAATAAATTATGTCTTATGTCTTATTTACATGGTTTATACGAGATCTGTACATAAGGCTATGCCCTGTGCTATTTTATTTGCGTGGTTTATACGAGATAACGATTTGAGAGCTAAGCCTAACCCCACTAATCTCACAATATCCCATTCCCAAAATAAATAGAATATGCTATAGACAAGAATTAGCTATGGTCAGGAAATTGTTGAAGCCACAGCCCTGTAGCCTGTTGTAATGAACGTGGAATCAGGGTTTGAATCCAGGGAGAACCACCCATTTTAGACATGCGTATATATGAGGAGATGTTAAAAAGTTGAGAAACTTAAAACAATTAAGTACTATGTTTAATCCAAGGAAATTATAAAGGGGAATCTATACTTGCTGCTATTTTGATTTCATTGCCATGAAAATCCTATGAGATGGAAGCCATCTTGTATTGTTGCTCATGGAGGGTGAGTTATTGTACCTTCGGCATTTTACAGCTCTGCATGCCCCACTTTGATAGTCTACGAAACAGATTAGCGGGAAAATCAGCATACTATGATCAGAGCAAGTCGCGATAGATGCTACTTAATTGAAACACAGACAGGGTCTGCGCGTGCTGAAAATGCGTCAAGGGATGATTTACACGATCTGCCTGGTTATCGAGCCAAACTCCGAACATATCCGGAGGTTCAATAACTCTGCTCCACGAGTGACAACAAGATGGCGATGAGTACACATTCCCCCATATAATTTCCTTGGTTATGTCAGCCTTTCGAACTCTGGCAACTGAATGGTAATTTGACTGAGAATGCGGCTATTGAGCTAGCCAAGCATTGTTCTTTGCTTACGCACAATTTGGCAGCAAAATGTAAGATGCGTATTGTGTTGTAGTCAAGAAATAGTAGCGCGCGACACAACGCACAGCGGAGTCACTACGCACTCGCGCAGCGTCGGTCTAGTCATGGCGCCCGCGTGGTGCAATCCCCTAACTTAGCCGGATTTTTAGGGTGCAAATAGACAAGTTTCCTATCTGGACTTTCTTCAATCTATGCATGCAGCCTTTAATTTATTCTCTTTGCAGGTTGCATCAACAAAGAGTGGTAAATCTAGAACCAAGACAAGTGGCAGAACCTGTTTGATGCATCTTCCCAGTGATTTATTGGCCAGGAATCAGGAGATACATGTGGCAAGGCAGCATCCGGAAAATCACTTCTATCATCTTGTTGGGACACAGAATAGCTTAGTACTGCTGGATGAAAGGTTCCCAAAATACCATGTATGTTTTTAAAAATTAGATTAAAGCTGATTTAAGATGCATGGCATGGTCTGTTGTGTGCAATCTCGGGGGGTGAAAGCTCAACCTTTTGCAACAAGCACGACCAGCCAGTAAATCAATTACTTTGTCTTTTTGTCACAACAACATTTTAGGCACTAAATTCCAACTTTTCAATAATGATTCATCATAGCAATGTTGCAAATTGAGCTTTACTTCCAGACAACTTTGAATTTCAAAGAGGTAGTTGGGTGCCACAGCTTTACATGATACAGAGACAGACACTCTTGAAACCAGGTTTATTCTTCGTCATGTGAGTGCAAGAAAGTCGTATCTGCAATAGCTGCCGTTTGTCATAAATTTGAATGGAACACTGTGGAATGTCAGTGGCTCATGAAATGGTTCTTCAGTTTTTCAGGTGACGGTGTCACCTGGAGAACCATTTCAAGAGCCACTGACATATGGGAGAGATATTTTGAGTGTTTTTCACATTATAGTGATAAGGTGCTTAACAAATATATCATAAGGCAGCCATTGCAGATACGACTTTCTTGCATTCACATGACGACTTGTGATGCAATGCATTTTGAGAGCCAACAGTTGACAGCAATCCCCTGTCCAGTTAATTCAGAGTTTATGTTTTAAAAGGGCATTGATTTGTAACTCTACCTTAATGAAAGAAATGCCTATATAAAGGATAAAAATACTACAGAAGAAAGCTATGAGTTTAAATTTCCATGTGGAAAAAGTGATATTTTACAATATGCAGAAATGTTTGCACTTGATCTCTGCTTCAATTTGATGTCTTATTTGTGACAAGTGATTAACAATTTAACAAAGTTGTGTTAAGTTGAATAACCATCTAAAGGTTATTTCAAAAAGTCAAGCCAACCCTGTTACATTGTAGGAAATTGACACCTTTTGACAAATCAGTATTAATGTGTCCGACATTTTAAGAAACTATATAATTTTTTTTTTGAGAAAGGCTTTTACGATGGGAAGTCATAACAATTGGTAGATTTTAACGGGTTTTCGATCGGACAAGGCGAACCCGTTAAAATCTACCAATTGTTATATACAAAATAACCCATATCAAACAACAGACCCATCCAAAAACACATACACTACTTATCTTTGGTATTGGTATATTTCTCTCCTCGTCTATTTGAAAATCGCAGGTTCTAGAATGGTTTCATTATTTGAAATCACCACCGGTCTGTCTAGATATTATAAGCAAGGCCTTGCCCACAGACGACCTGGTAATGATATCAAGTTATTCATCAGCTCAGTCACACTGCACCCAGTTTTCTTGTAAGTATTGATGGCTTTATTTTAAATGCTAAATCCAGATGTTTATTAAGGGTGATCACAGTGATAAGTTCCTACCTGCAGAATTTTTTTCACAGTTAATAAAACATAGTCTAAACTTTAAAAATTCAGCATTCAAAAAATGGGGTCACCGACCTCCATTGTCATATATGATGACACCATTTTCTTTTTTATAGAAAAGTTGAGCATTAGGTTACTTGATGTAATTAATTTTTTTATCTGTTCGGTGTTATGAAAAATGTTTTCGACATTTCTAGTGATGAAAATTGATTTTTAGATTTTACCCCATGTAATTTCTTCTCCAGCTATCTGTTTAAAACAGTCGGTGACCCATACATGTTTTCTCGATTTGTCATCCACTTGACATTCACAATTGAACAGGCAAAAAATAAAAAATTCTGTAGGTAGCAAATATGTGAAAATCAGCATTTTGTAGTACCGTATATGAAAACATGTAAAAAATTTCATCAATGAAGGCCTGTTGGTTTGGGAGCACTCGTTACTATTTCGCACCATCGCTCAGCGCTTTCAGGGAAGACAATGCATAAATAAGCGTAAATAATAAGTGCGCACATTGTAAGGTGCAAATCTTACGCTTAGAAACCACTTGCGCATTTTGTCATAATCATCCCGCCACTAACCAACAATCGATTCTGTAAAATCATAATATCTCTCATTGCTGACGACGCCAGATGGTATCTGTGCAAAAGGCCTCTAAACGAGGTTAGTAAATATTTGTGATGCAGAAGTTTCAACCTTCATTTGTGATTCTGTAAAAGATTATTAGTGAAGTGGATACCAGTATTTTTCACATCTTTGCACTTGAAAGTATGAACCTTTTCCCTTCTCAGATAAACATTTTGCAGGCATGAGAATCTTCCTGTTTAAACAGGAATTCCCTTTTTTGTGGTCAAATATATGTGTGTTCATGTATGTTTAGCCCGTTTCCTGTTTTTGTCACAATTTCTCTGTTTTTTCATGGAATTTTATTCTCATGCCTGGTTTTGTTGACCAGTTTGCATATTATATTGAGCTTGTATGTGATTGTGATCTACAATTCAGATTTTCAAACTTATTTTTTGGAAAGGTCTGACACACACACAAAAGTTGTGAGCACACAGACATGTGCAAGACATGTCTTTTTAACCTTGCTTTACGTGTTATATTTCACAGGTTTGAATGGAGAAACGCCAGTCTCAACTTGTCCTATATGGAAAGTATCCCCAATGAAGTAAGTATTTACTTATTTCGTATATCAAGAACATCATGTAGTAATAAGATGTGCTGAGTACAAATAATTTTAATAGCACAATTTTTCTTTTTCATATTGCTTATATAATTGCCTGATAGAAGCATCAAAAGATCAGTTTTTGTTACTGAGCATAGTACATCTACATCTACATCTACATCTATACTTGAAAACGTCCTCTTTAGGATATTGATACCAAGGAAAACTTAGGGTGCCTGTGAAGCTGGACAAGTGCTGCTATGTACAAGTGCAAGTAAAAATCCAACCAATGAGACTAATTGGCAGTGACATGGTTCCTGAAGACGTCCACTGATGGAGCTGTGATGACGTCTGCGGGGAGAGAGTTCCAAAGTCTAACTGCAGTTGGCATAAAGGAAAACTTGAAGATATCCTTGGTGGAGTGTGTGGTGAGGAGCTGATATTTGGCGGGATGATAACTTCTCAGTCTGGTATTGGTTGTGTGGGTGAAATAATAGTCTTTGTTGATTGCGATGAGATTATTGGAAATCTTGTACATCATGGTTTTGATGGATGCTTCCCTTCTGGATTGGAGTGAAGGCCACTGGAGATTCTTGAGCATTGCTGTCACACTCTCGGTCCGTTGGTAGTTGTTACTCACAAATCGAGCTGCTTTCTTCTGGATGGCTTCCAACTTGTTGATGGCAGTTTGTTGGTGAGGATTCCAAACAGTTGAGCAATACTCAAGATGTGGTCTGACCATGGATACATAAGCCTGAGCTTTTAGTCTTGGATGGCAATGCTTCAGATTTCTCTTGAGGAGACCTAAAAAACTTAAAAAATAAATCAAAGAGGAGATACCAGACTTAGTATACCCGCCCATGTAATGGCGTCATCAGCCATGGAACTCAAATTGGGGATATTTGGGTCCACTCGGTTCCCAAATTGGGGGTATTTGGGTCTACTTGGTTCCTGTCAAAATCAACTCCGAGTGCCAAGATTATATGTTGCGTGTAGACACAAACCGTGCAAATTATACTGTACTCGAATGATACGCCAAGCTGCACGCAAAGTGCTGTGCATGTTTTCAATATTTTCGCATTATGACAAGATGCAATGCATCCTCGGCAAAACCTGAATACCCCAAATTTTTTTCTTCATGCCAGGATAAAAATGACGGCGAGTCTGGTATCTCCCCTGCAAATCTATTGATGTAGGAGAAATCAATTTACTGTGTTGAAGGCATCAATGTCAGTCAGGAGAGCTTGAAAAGTCAGACGGTAGCAGATAGTTCATAGTTGGCTTGTTCTTGATGTTGGTGGTTGAGAGAAAGCATAAAACTATATAGGTTTTATGTCTGTGTTGTTAGTACAATCCTATGTCAAGTGATTCTTCCTCTGATTTACAAGTTGGACATCCTATAGACACCCTTATAGTTGGAAAAACAAACAGGAGGTTGGGGGGTTGTGTGCCGAGTATAAGATAATAACACTGGAAAATGTTGCTTAACTCTTTCACTCAGGAATCATTTTTTCAAATTCCGTTCTATTTGGACTCGCAGTCCCCTCACTTATGATAGCATATGATAGCCGTAGATCACAAGGATTGTTCTTTTTGGACAAATTGATGATGGTGCTAGATACCTCTACGTATCAAGTGTGTAGGCGAATTTTTGACTAATTTTGCCTAGTAGTTTTTTTTAAGAGCTATCTGTATAAATTCGAAATATTATTCTGGCCAATCGTGCATGCTTTTTGCAAGGAGTACAGGAGTAAAAGAGTTAAACTGTTCTTTGAAAGGAGCAAGTTCTAGTCTTGAAGATGATTTAACAGATTTTGTGATAGTGTTAGCACAACCAGGCTAATTTTGTGATTTTAAGAGATCTAGAGAAGTCTACATTGCTATCTAGAATCACTACATCCATCAGTCAATGAATATCAAAGAATGAAATAGTCAAATCAGAATGACTATGCTTGCATGTCCTATAATACAGTTTGAAAAATACCCATTATAATCTGATATCACGCATGATTACTATTTCAGCAACTCACCGTATCTTCTTATACGGGAGCGCGCCGTTGTTGAATTGTGATGAACCTACAATTGATATTCAAATAAGCGTGTCATGTTTTTTCATTGTGTACTGGGAACTTGAGTGCATGCAAGGCCTGTTGAATGTCACACATGTGTAACTTTACCAAATCTTGTAAAAATCTATGCAAGTATGTGGGAATAGCGCCCAATTATGTGAATCACCGGCTCTGCATCCTGCACTGCTTTGATTAATTAACACATTAATTGATCCCAATATAAAACCAAATTAGCTAAACACATACAGTTTTCATTATATTAAAATATATTTATTCCTCTCTCATGTGATACCAAATTTACTAATGTATGACATAAAATAAGGGAATTGCGACATGACAAACATAGTGCAGTAAGGGAATTTCACCGCTCTATTAGGTTACCCAATATATATATCACCCCAAATTGATGAAAATTTCAAATCAAGTCCAGTTTGACCCATGATAAGCACGACGCAGAGGTGCCAAGTCTACCTAATCCCGCAGGAGACCCCCTGAAAATAATTCAAATTTTGGTACATTTTCAACACATTTTTGACATCCCCCTGATAGCAAATGCCATATTCAATTGTGCATGTTTTTGAAAATCTCCCTGATTATTGCAGATGATCTTCCTGGTTGGAGAATGCAAATGTTGTTAGCTCTGACAACAGAATATGACTTGAAATGTGGGCTAATACGCAGATTTTGGATTTCCCAACCGGAAATAAATTGAGCCCGAAATTTAATCCCACAATGCACTGATAAAGCATAATGATGTGCCCAAATAGGCGTAAAATGGATGCACGCTACCATCCATCCCAAACAACAATTCAAATTACCCGCTGTCATGTATATGGACTGCAGGAGCTATGTCACGGCTTATTAGTTTTACAGCAAAACTGTGTTTGGGCTAAAATTTTGGTACAGATTGACTTCCTGTTGGAAACCCTAAATCAACGTATTGAGCAAGTTCCCAGTAATGGCAGATAATGAAGTGTTTCAAGTGTTTTTATATGTTTTTTTTTTAGGGTATGTCTTCCCTATTTCTTGTTTTTTGATTTGTATTGTTTATGCAACTTTTTTGTTTATTTCAAAGGGGCATGCTTACTTCAGGACTTCCAGGCCTTTCAAGCACGTCCTCAATATCATGTTTGTATTGCATAAGTTTTTGTTTTTAAGCTGTTGTGTTGTTTTGATATTAAAATAAAGTTTGAATGAATGAATAAATGAAAAAAGTGTAGGAATGTGTCAAAGTGAATTGCGAGTGAATGTGGCTACTGTATGTATCTACATCGTTTTGTAATAATGTTATTTAAAAAAAAATCCTTTATGTTTTTTTTAGTTCATGGCTTGACTTAATATCAGAAGTACCCACAAGTCACCTTGCAGAGGTCAAAGGTTATCTTCATAGACCACTTATTGGAACATGTACAGTACAACATACAGTTGGCCAGGGATTAGATGTGTTCCAGGTACATTTACTTTTTTATGCCTCCGCCAGAGGCATTATGTTTTCTGGTTGTCCGTCCAGGCTCATTTCTCGGAACTGGTGTGGCGTATAGCGATGCAAGTCGGTGGAGTGGTGGTCAGGCTGGCTAGTAACTTTCTCTGAAAGTTTTGGCGCGAAATATGCAAATTTAGTCTTTTTTAAGCAAAAAATACGCAATTTTTGGGCGATTTTTTTTTCAGTCCGTCCGTCCGTCCGGGCTCGTTTCTCAGAACTGGTGAGGCGTGGAGCGATGCAAGTCGGTGGACTGGTGGTAAGGGTGGCTAGTAATTTTCTCTGAAAGTTTTGGCGCAAAATATGCAAATTTAGTCGGTTTTTAAGCAGAAAATATG
>JXSR01S013962.1:20716-32161 GCA_000969725.1 Ophiothrix spiculata | reverse complement strand
TTCATCACAAACAAAATCAATTATTTTTTTGTCGCAAAATCTTAGTGAAATCGGTTTCGAGAAATCCATCGCAATGTTGCGATGATCTCTCGATTATGTGATAAAGTTCGACATTTGCAATGGATTTAGACGTTAATGAAATAGGCCCCTGGATACATCACAAGCTGGCCCTGTATTTGTTATTGTGAATAGAACTCATCAAAGTTTCGTCATTTGATTTAACCAGCATGAGTATATAGGCAAAAAGTGTGCCAAAACAAAGCAGATGTTTTGGACGCACTACACTTGAGACAAGTTACGACGCAGCTTGGGGACAAACCGGAATGCCTTACATTTTGTCTTCATACAGGCGTCAAGTCCCCTCTAGATCTATGCTAACTCCCTATATAAATCTGTGACCTTACCTTGTGAGATGAAGATGGTACTTTAATTTCTTGCGTTTCTCTTCAGGATCATTGATGTTTGTAGTGTGTGTTGATGAATGGACATTCATAGCTTCAGTAGAACTAGGTTTCTCTGGTTTAACAGAGGGGAAGAAATTTAACAAATCTGTGTTAGAATTGATGGAAAGGAATTAACCTCCAACAATGCCGGGGGCAATCTACACGTAGAGCAAATCCAATGCATGTGCATCTTCGAGATCCACATCTCCGTAGACCACTTACGTTATACGTGTACATGTACGTTGAGTGCTGTACAGTAGATCCGGATCTGATGTCTGTGTAGCCACAGTCTACTGCAAAGTGGCTTACGGAGATACGCATTCATCTGGGTTTGGACACCTGTGTAGATTGCCCCAATAAATCATACCTAAGGCTTATGTCAACCCAGTCATACTTAAAATTTTTTGAGTTGAAAGAGTCTTTTAAAAGCCCAAAATATTGGTATTTAATGTTTTAACTTACACCCTGGTTGCCGACATGTGTCTGGTAATCCCATAGATTTAAAGGGGAGATACCAGGCTTTGTATACCAGCCCGTGTAATGGCGTCGTCAGCCATGGAGCTCAAATTGGGGGTATTCGGGTCCACTCGGTTCCCGGGAAAATCAACTCCGACAGCCGAGACTTGGTTACGCGAACAGACAACCTGCGCAAATAATAATTTACGCGAATGATACGCCAACCTGCACGCAAAGCGTGTGTGCGTGTTTCAATATTCGCGCATTATGACACGGTGCGATGCCTCATCGGCAAGCTGTCGGTCAAACCCGAATACCCCCAATTTTGTCTCCATGCCGGATAAAAATGGCGGACATGTCTGGTATCTCCCCTTTAAATCTATGGGTAATCCGAAGGAAGCCACAACGCCGGTATGACATCGGTATGACACCAGTGAATGCTTGCGAGCTCTTGCGATGCCCGCAAGGTCATGTGATCAGGGTTTCCCTTGTGTTAAAAACCCAGCCATAAATTTGAAACCAATGAATGGTATTAAGAATTTGAGTTGGGTCATGCATATCAACAATTCACTCTTTCAACAAAAACACATGTCACACCATCAATAGAAACAAAACTGCTACGTATGGGGAACGTGCCTTCATTGATGTGGCTCCTGAACTATGGAACAATCTACCAACAAACATTCGCAATGCAAACTCCACCAGTATATTCAAATCGATGTTAAAGACACACCTCTTCAACGAAGCTTTCACAGACTTCATCTGAGCTGCTTTTTACTTGTCTGTATATTTTTGATACTATCTGCATTATACATGTATAGTTGTTGGATTTAATTCGTGAATGCGTACTCAGAGCCTTGTGCGTACACGCGAACTAAACAACCTTGAAAATATACGCTCGCGCCAGGGATCGCTGCGTACTTGCTATAAACACGCGTTCACGAATTAAATCCAACAACTATAGTTGGTTGCATTTTTGACTTATGTAAATATTATTGTGTAATGTAGTTTTAAGATATTTCTCTGTATTTTACTATTGCATTTATATGACTCTTTGGTATGTGTATTTATTGTAAAGCGCCTCGAGGCTTTGGTTTTTGTGTTTTGTGCGCTTCTATAGATAGTTGTTTATTATTATTATTAAAAGTACCAGGAGCGTTTTTTAACACTTGATTTTTGAAAAATTGCTAAAAAAATAGCTAAGATATTTAACTTTAACTGTGGCCTGGTTGCGGCCGGTCGCACAAAGTTATGGCCTAATTGTGCTCCAGTGCCTTACAAAGCTACATAACTTAGAATTCACTTAGCATCATAAGAACTTAGCAAGATGTTCATAAATCTTGCAGTACATTGTATAATGTATGTATATCACTAATTCTTATGAAACAAGATGGTTCACGAACCAGTAGTCTCTCCTGTGTTATTGACCGCCTACTTTGTTAATCGCCTACTTTGTTGATTGCAGACTTTATCATCCATCATAATGGAACAATTTGACACCTTAACCTTTGATATTGGACAAACTTTAAAATTTGGCCTTCCTTTTGACCTTTGGAAATTTGACCTCAGATGACCTTTTGACCTTGACTGTCCATGTCCTTGGGTCAAGCACTTTCTATGGTCTAAGTTTAATCCATGTGGGGTCAGGGGTTTATGAGTTATGACCTTGACCTCAAAATGACCTTAGGTCAACTTTTTGAACAATTTTGAAATTTGACCTCAAATGACCTTTTGACCTTGAATGACCTTCACCGCACTAATCCTGAACCCCTTCATGTCACCAGGTTTCATTACCATAGCCCTTACGGGTTAGGAGATATACTAAAAATATTTAAAAAATACGCATATATTATGCAAATTAGGTACTTGTTCAGAATTTATAGCTATGACCATGACTGCCTATGACCTTAACATGACCTTGGATGACCTTGATCTTTTTCAATGATTTCGATCATTTGTTATGAAAAAAATAATGTTACCTGTTGATTTATAATATGAAGCTTTGAAAACTCAAGATTACATAAAATACATACAAAGTTCTCCTTTTAAAAATTTTAAGCTGCTAAGGTAACAAACTTAAGTAATATTTAAATCATTAAATTTCCTACAAATCATGAACATCTGTAAGCAATAAATGTGTGGAGTAAACAAGCGTATCATCTTGCATAGAATGGAAGACTGATCTTTTCACACGATCGCAGATTTTATCGACCAATCAAGACACGCGCAGTGCATATTTGCTATCACTGCATAATCGCACACACTCTCTGCATACGCTACAAATTTGTTTTGTAGGCAATTTAATGATTTCAACTAATAACATTGTTTCCTATACCTGTCTTCTTTCCAATCATAGCTTGCTGTACTTGTTCCAATGCTGCATTCTTCTTGGCATCTTTATGAAGCAATTCTTGCAAGACGTTTGTTTGTGCATCATTCTCTTCTGTCATTTCTACAGATTTGGGCTCTTTTTCTTTCCTTTTGCCCTGGTTCCAATTGAAAACAGGACCTGTGGTTCTGATTGTTTGGTTATTTTGAAATGCTTCATGGGATTGGAAATAAGTTGTTCTATCAAAACCAGTATTTATACCACTTTCATTTGTTCCAGCATTCAACTCTTCCCATGATGCATCTGTTGGCTTGTAAGTTTTATGAGCAGGTACAGATTCTTGACTTGGCCCAATATGGTTGACGGCATTGTAATTGTGCGTAAAATTGGATTTCCTTTTTGATTTTGGCACATATGGTTGTAATTGTACTGGCTTTGCTTCATCAGAGATGGAAAACTTTTTTTGCTTATTCATGCAAAAATCTGAAGACTTAGCACTGCTAGCAATATTTGAATTTGGTTTTGAAATCAAGCCAAAGTTGCCAGGAAGATTGTTGGGATTGGTTGTCTCAATGGAACTGGCTGCTGGGGGCTCTGATGATGAAGTTTGTGATATTTGAAGTCGTTGACGCCTCATTTTCTGGAAAAACAGACCAGTTCTTTCATCTTTGCTGTTCCTGAAATGAACAAACAACAATAACAAATATGTTTCATGGCATATCTTGTTGATATAAAATAGGGGAATTCTTCTTGAATTTGTCACAAAAACTGAACCGATATGACGCTGCATTGCCACAATTTACATAATTCTTGAGAAAACTGCACATTCCTGAACTGGAACAGATCACTTTTTTTACTGATAGGTGTGTGAAATCCATGCAGTGGCATTACCACCAGGGTGGGGTGGTTCAGGGGGCGGGAGCCCTCCAGAAAAACGCCTGTTCCCCCACTCACCTCACCCCAATGAAATCAAGAAAAGTATAAGTTTCAATTTAGTAACACTGTTGAAAATTTGTGCCAAAATAGGTCAAATTTTCATGGCAAATTTGGATTTTAATAAATTTACACAAAATTTAGTATTGGAGCAAAAACTTGCCTCCCTGAAAAAATGTTTTGCCACAGTTTGCCACCTCAATAGACCTTTTCAAAACACGACTATCCGAGAATTTCCGAAGCTGATTTTACACTTTCCGGCAATTGCCGACAGAAAAGTGACTCTTCAACACAATAACCAGAATGGTAAGTTCGCGGTCTCGTTAACTGGTTGCGTACAAATTCGAACTTGTAATTAGCGTTAGCGCTGAAGAGTCACTTTTAGTTGATGGTACTTTTTTCTTAAGCTTAATCAGCGCAGATCAGCCGATTTCAAATGGAAATTTCACTCTTTATGTCGGTGAGCTTATGGTACCATCGGCCAAAAAGTTGTTCAGAATGAGTGTATCTAATATTGTATGGGTCTGGTTCTATTTATTTTCACTTGTATTGCACTGAAATGCGAGTGATTTTTCGGACTTTTTTTGTTGACAAAATCGTGCATACTAATGAGCTTGTACGTGATTGGTTGAAAAAATGGCCATGTGATCAATGTTCCGGAGATTTCCGAATGGATTTTGAAAAGGTCTATTAAAAGTCCGGTTACGCCACTGGAACTGACAATAAAAACTTTAATGTACAGGTATTCTGCTTTTTTTTTGTTCCTTCCATAGATATACAGGATAGATACAAGGCACGCCACCATTGTTATTCCGGCAGGGAGACAAAATTGGGGATATTTGGGTTTTTGCCAATAGCTTGCCGATGATGCATCACACCTTGTCATAATGCGCTACTGAAACACGCACACATGCTTTGCTTGCAGGTTGGCATATCATTCACGTAAAGTATTATTTGAGCAGGTTGTCTCTACGTGTAACCAAGTATCGGTACTCGGGAGTTGATTTCGGCGGAACCAAGTAGACCTGAATACCCCCAATTTGAGCTCCATGGTTGACGACGCCATTACACGGGCCTGTATACGAAGCCTGGTATCACCCCTGTAAATCTATGGTTCCTTCACATCTTGAACACAGAAAAATATCACAGCCCCCCACCCCCCCCCAAAAAAAAGAAAAAATCCCTTGTGTGCAAGGGCCAAACTAACTATTTTGTGAGTGTTGGGGATGATGCGATGTCATTCCCCATCTTCCCTTTGGTGCTGCTACTATTATACTCCATAGCAATTTCTTACTGAGGTGATCTATACTTACCTATCTGCAGCAGTTGATGTGTTGCTCTGATGTGCTTTAGACCTGCTATCATATGGTGCTGCTTTCAATAGTGCATTCTTCACAGTGATACGGGTTTTCTCCAGAAGGGGTGCTTCTACCTAAAAAAAGAAAAAAGCCACAATCACAACAAAGTTTAACAATTTATAATTAGCCAACATGTTAGGAAATTATGTATTTTTGTGAAAATCAATTTTTAATTAAGATAGCAGACCAAAACTTAGTCAGAGTATCCAATCAGGCCTTGTCTTCTGAAAATATCCAAATGTGCTATAAACAACGCTTCCCATGGTATCCAGGGGTTGATTTCACTAAAATGCAAATACAATTGTTAACACTTCGTGGCTATGATTCATTGCAGTTTCGAGGGAATAAGACTTCATTTGCATTCATGCTGAAAGTATCATAAGACCACGTTCTTTTGCACGATTGACCATATTCCCAAGTTGTGCGCACAATGTCATCTGCATGCGGACAACTTTGACAAATGTACTTGGTTTACTTGGTACCAAGTACCAAGTTGGGTTTCCTTGGCGAAAGCCTAAACAAGGTGATATAAACAAGGTCTTACTTCTACTTCTACTTCTACGTTGATAATGTGCAGGATCCATTTTTTGGACGTAAATGCCGATACTCTGGTCCTAGAGTTGATGACGTCATGCGCAGGGCATACGCAGGGTATAACGCAGCACTATGATCTAAAAATAACTCGCGTTGGGCTTCGTGCACGGTGAAAACAATCAATACTTCAGCCAGGCATCCCTTCATTTTCTTACTTTTATGGCAAGACGAAAATCTGTGAAATGATGAGCTGTTTGTCATTTTGTTGTGACTTGAATACCACACATCTCATATGATTTTGAAATCGAAATATTTTGACAATTTGCTAAAACCAAATGAAGTTTCTGCGAGCCGGCATTTTCTCATATTTTCAAATGCAGTCAATTCAATTCCTGTTGAGTTCTTTAGATCTATGTAAAATATAAATCTGATAAAATATAACACAAATGATAAACGGTTCTCGAGATATGGCTGGTTAAAGGTTTTGTGTGCAAACACTTTTGACCGGGAGTGTAATTATACTTTGATCAACACTAAATAGACGAGAATTATGAGGTTTTTCTTCATTCGCAAGTAAACATAATCCCACTTACATGCACGCCGTAGGTATTGATGCGCGAGTCACACGTTCAACGCGCTCTGAGTCTCCTGCAATTTTGCTGTGTCCAGCTATGCACGCGCTCATCTGTATCACTTCACGATGTGAAGAGGCCCGCCTATTTGATGTTGATCAAAGTATAGAGACAGTTGACCTATTGATTTACCTGACTATTGGCGGTTTGTCCAGTCTCTTGAGACCTGATTTCTCTCTCCTGCTTTTTCTTCAGAACCTCTTGGGCAAGGCTTCGTTTGCGGGCATGTTGATAATCAAGACCTGCAAAGAATTCAAACCAATGTCATACCTGTCAAGTCTCCCGATTTAGGCGGGAGTCTCCCAATTTTAGGCAGATCTCCCGCTTTTTAAAAATATCTCCGCACTGAAAAAAAAAATTCTACCGCGATGTTCCGCTAGCGTGTATTACAAACCGTGTACACGGTTTATTTTGTTAAGAGATTGAAAATGAGATTGTTTTAGTGAGTCGTATGTGCGCTTTGAAGACCCTTTTTATCTCTTTTCAGTTTTCAAAAGCTATGTAAAATATTTTTGGGTGTACCTTTTGGGCCTCATATGTCAGTTGCCTGTAAACGTTGCTCATAAATTTAAGTGGTTACAGAAGTCTAATATGGATATTATATACAGAAAATACTCTCAAAAAGTGTATCGATAACAGGCCTACAATGTAGGATCTCCTTAACTCCATCTCTCCCAGCAACTGTGGTGATCCACAAGGGTGCAGTTTTACAACAAATAATCATCCCTGGCTGTGCAGTTCTGATGGCATGCCTGTCGTAATTAGTGGCTATATGAGCGCAAATCCCAGGGTTGGCCGGGCACTCAGATATATTGATGTACACATGTGTGAACATAGGTTTACAAAATATCCCTTAAACAAGTTTGTAGCTTCCCTTGATGAAATACCCCTAAACAAGAATAGTGTGCAATTTTACTCCAAATTTTACCCCATAAAGTTGGATTTTTTCTTCAGGTTTTGAAATAACGAAAAACATCCCTTTTTATGGACATTTTTTGCTTTTGTTTTAAAAAAACACTTCATTTTGTTGAAAATCAGCATTTCTAGACCCCTAAACACGCGCAGTGCTTTCCGTGATGGTCAGGAAAAAGTGACCCTGTTTCCATGTTTTTTTGTTCACGCATGTGTACAACAAAATATAGCTCAGCGCTAGCGGACCCCTTCACTTTCTGGCAAGTTTATGACTTACATTTCTTGTGCTTCTTCCCTCCTCTATGGACAGCTAGCATGTCAACTGTGTCAAATACCGGGTGGTGACTACACACTGTACAGGCATACCTGAATGAGAGAAAAAAAACCAACATGAAATAATGCAGGTATTTTTTAACAGTTTATGTACACAACTAATGTCATGTTCACACTATAGCTAATTTAACCCACTACCCGGGACGAAAGTGTAGTGCAACCAGAATAAACGGATTGTCGAAAATTTCAACCCTGGGAAAATGCAGGGCTTAACCCGGGTCCGACCCGTGTCGTGTGTCAAAAACCCTAATGTGAACATGCCCTAAGGGGTAAATATTGGACGGTGTGAATTTAATAATAAAAATCACCAAATACAACTTAGCTTAAACTACATCACTGTTCCCCAACCTGTTTTGGTGGTCCAAATTATAAGAGTGATCATTGAATCCGAATATTTGGATGTTTATATACAGGTGCATCTGAAAATCCAAGTATTAGGATTTATAGGCTAAACAATAATTTATTGGACAGTTTAAACAGAAATCCAGAGTGCAGGGCCCAATTGTTCGTTAATGCAAGCTCTGCCCTGGATTTTTGTTTATATTGTCCAATAAATTATTGTTTGGCCTATAGTGGTCAATCTTATAATTTTGACCACCAAAAGTTTTGAACCTTTATTGGCTGCTAGGTGACCTTCAACATCACTCATATAGGAGTCAAATATTTGCTTTCACGATTGTGTCAATTGTTCCATGAAAATCCAATAAGATATATATGGAAATTGTGACCAATTTTGTTTAGGGTTAAAAGGACTGGCCTAGATTCTTCCCACTAATTTTTTACCGACATATTTTATTTACATGAACCAATTGAACATGTTTATAGTAAAATAACCTAAAGTCGCATGAAGAAAACCTTTTTTACGCGTCTGGTGCGCCGAGGTTAAAGTTCAAACACAACTTACGCAATACTCGTGAGCTCGTGTGATTTGTCTGTTCTGTTGCTGTGTGACTTGATGATCGATTTGATTGGTTGGCTGTTCATGCACGATGCGATTTGGTCCCACTCAGAATGAAAAGGTTATTTTTTCAAATGACTATAACTGTAAGTTTTCCATGATTTTGAGGAATATTGAAGAAAATTCATTGCAATTCTTTACCAGCTTTAGTTTTTGAATCCGGCGGCAGCAAAAAATGGTGCGAAAACAGTGTTTCTAGTTTCAAATTTAAAAAGATCTTGTTTCTACACCTGTGATGGGAATATGTGTCTACCTTTCAGACAATAATTTCAGATGACACATAATAAGGAAATTCATGTTACTACACCTCTTGAATATTTATCATTGTTTTAGAGGGGAGATACCAGGCTTTGTATACCAGCCCGTGTAATGGCGTCGACAGGCATGGAGCTCAAATTGGGGGTATTCAGGTTCACTCAGCTCCCGCCAAAATAAACTCCGAGTGCCGAGGCTTGGTTACGCGTAGAGATAACCTGCGCAAATAATTCTTTACGCGAATGATACGCCAACCTGCACGCAAAGCGTGTGTGCGTGTTTCAACATGAGCCAATTAAGGTGTTTGGTCAACGCAAACCAGTACGCGCTAGTTTCCGAGTTGGTAAGTGACGCAATACGCATGCGCATATACTCTGAGTAGCGTTTTGAAGCTAAAAATTGCCATATTTCAATATTTTTCTGGAAAAATAAGTCTGTGACCCCCAATTTTTATTTTTTCATTTGAAAGAGCATACTTGTGCGCAACTTTTGTGAAAAAATTAAAATGCTCGGGCAGAATTTTTGAATCAACACTAAATAATTTCACTTTTGCCACATTTCCCATAGACCCCTGTACTAATTTGTCCCCCAAAACCTCCAAAACTGGTGTTTTTAAACAGACTCTCATACAAAAACGAGTCCCGTGACCCCCAATTTTTATTTGAAAAATCGGTTCTACATCGATAAAATATCATTCATGCCGATTTTTACTAAAATTGCTCGGGCGGATTTCTCATGGACCAAACACCTTAAGACAAGGTGCGATGCATTATCGGCAAGCTATCTCCGAATACCCCCAATTTTGTCTCCATGCCGGAATAAAAATGGCGGCATGCCTTGTTTCTCCTCTGTAAATCTATGATATTTATAAGTTAACACAGAATTTTTATTGGTTAAATAGCGGAGACGCGCAAAAAGTATTTTTGGCTACTTTCCTGCGTGTGCGTTAATCCTAAAGTACAGCCTCGCGGGTATGCGTTTACGCATTGTGCCTGTTTGTTTTACCCACATGCTGGGAAAGTAGCTTATGGCAAAGCATTGAATTTGTTGATTTTTTTCTTTTTCAAAGCCCGTGAGGGTCTTTATTCTTTTTTCTTTTTTTACACAATATAAACAAGACATTTAAAGAAAAAAGTACAGTTACACAAAAGAATTTTTAAAACAGACACCAGATTGGATATGGTTTGTAAGATCTATGCATTGGGATCAGATTGCATTTGGAAAGGTTACCATTTCTTTACATGAACATTGTATTTATCTCTATTCTTTGCAATAAATTTCTCAACTTTTATTTTCAAGTTATATTTTGACTTTTTTGAGGTGTAGTAAAAGAAATACAACACAGGTTTATTTCAGAAAAGCAATGCAAAATACTGTCCATCAGTGTTGGATGATGGCACCTCCGGGACAGTATTTTGCGATACTTCCCCTCAAACCATGTTGTATTTGTACATGTATGCTCCTACCTGCCATTCCTCATAAGAATGGCCTCATCATCTGGAACGTCATTAGCTAGCAACTCAGCAACTCTGCGTTTCTGTAATTTAAAAAAAACAACAACACACACACATTTTGATAAGGTTTTTTTTTGTGTAGATTTACTGGGGAGATACCGGTCTTTGTATCAGCCTGTGTAATGCGTTGTTCACCATGGAGCTCAAATTGGGGGTATTTGGGATTTTGGGTTCACCCGCAACAAGCCGAATCGTGACCGACCGTCAGCGGGAATTTCAGTTCGTCCAATTATTTTTCTTGTAGTGACGATTTGGCGCCCCCCCGTAGAGGTGGCGCCCAGGACAACTTGCCCCCCCCCCTTCCTAGCTACGCCACTGCCTACAAGTAGAATTCTATCAAGAAGAATTTGAATAAGTGACGTCAAAAATGTGTTTTTGTAGCCTGTCACGCAAGTCACGGCAAATAAATTGTGTTTGTGATATTTTAAAAAAATACTTGGGTCTGTGGCCAGCATTTGCATCACAAACTAGTCTAAGGCTATGTATACACATTGTCCCGATACAAAAATGTGTAATTAAAGTATAGGAAAGCCAATTTTAAAGTAGTGGCGCATTGAAAGATGGATTTTTGTAGAAATGTCACGCGAGTCACAACAATGAATGGAATGATGGCTGTCATGATTTTTAAAGGCTAAAGCTAATTACTTTTAAATACATCACCAATGGTGGTAACAATGTTAATACATAATGAGCAAGCATTTGATAATCTAGAATCACAAGTAAATGAGGACTATGGTTTCCCTCAAAATATGGTGAATAATGGCAAAATCTACAGAGGACAAATTGGT
>JXSR01S013961.1:19223-39840 GCA_000969725.1 Ophiothrix spiculata | reverse complement strand
GTATATCTACATTGCGCTGTGATTTTCAATGTGCGGCTCCACTGCGTTTGACGCTGAACGCACTGTCATGTATTGTCTCATAATAGATAGCCAATTACACTCAGTGACTAAGAATATTATATACATGTAGATGAGTGCAACTGTTATAAAAGTGGTTCCAATAAACTAAATTGAACGAAACTAAAAGTCTCACAATTCCTGTGTATTAAGTGGTGATAAAAGTATAGTAGATAGATTGATCTTGATCTCTGCCAATGGGTTAAAGATCCGGATCAATCTACATCTCCTACAATTAACACTTACTGAAATATCATATAAATTCCATGTGATGGACCAGTTGTTTCACAAAATTCTCTGCAAGAAATGAAATGAAGCAATTAAAAAATGATCACTTACTGAAACATCATAGAAATCGGAAGTGTTGGGCCAGTTGGATCACAAAATTCTCTGCAAGAGAACACATAAATAAATTCGACAATTATCATCTTCAATTTGCAGCCTTTATCAGTAGCGAACCTGCTGGCAAATACGCAATGACAATCTAATGAAAATTGTAGAGGAATTAAGTGCTTCGAAACATTATATTTGAGATTATAAAATGCTGAAGCTTAATGACCTGTTTTAGATGTAGACTTACCTGTAATGTAGTAATATGCTAGTTCTCTCTGCTTACAACAATATGGATGATATAAAATTGATATTTTGTAACTTTTGTTGTTGTCAACCATCGTAATAACTTTAAAAAAGGGTGTAAATGACGAACAACTAATAAGTATTAAATTATTTATGCAACTCTTTAAAGCTCAACTACTAATAAACAGCCCTAAAAATATCAAGTTTTTCTGGAATTTTACTTGACCAATTTTGTCGACGAATGAGATTTTATGTCCACATGGCGAGATATGCTTTTATGTTGACATAAATTTCGGCACGTCGACAGAAACAATCACATGAATTAAAGGCAGTTAATATTTTTTTATATCACTTACTTATAAATTCTTTAACTTGAAAATATTGATAACTTCAATATCATCCAACACTGGTTGAGATGACCTTTAAAAAACTGGTGAGTTCTCGACTTGGTACATGCATATTTCAGTGCAGCGCAGTGATAGTTTCGACCATCACACGAAAGGGGTGTTGGTAAAACTATCAAACAGCAATAAACCAATGAAATGCCTAGAATTTATGAATGTGTGATATAACATAAAGAAACAACTTTTCTCTTCATTACTTGTACTCTAACAGAAGATGCCATCACATAGACTAAAGTGGCAAGTTTTCTGTATTAATGAAAAATGAAAAAGCCACAGAATTTAATGAAATAATGGAAAACACATTTTTATTCTACGAAAAAAAATGAAGGGTAATATAATAAATTGTAAAGGACAAATATGAAATGAGTCTTCATGTTACAAATTTTTTGATCTTGAGTTCTGTGTGGGTATGGTGTTACTATCATACATTCTTCACTACAATGCGTTGATAACATGAGAACAATAAAAATAATATAAACTTGTAGCATGGATAAAATTCTGAAGTGGACCTTTTAGAACACAGAAAACTTGTCAGCCTTCAATAACAGGCCTAAAACAATTACCATGGTGATTCAAAGACCTGCAATGTTCAGCTATACCAATCAAGCTCTCATGGAAAAGGCAAAATAATACTTACAATGGGAAATCATCTCCTGTGACAGTTACATTGACGGGCACTTTGAATTGTTGACTATTGGTTCTAAGTGGAATCTCCAGATTCAAGGTTTGTGATTTTGGATCATTGTTGATGACATGACCCTTAAATGTGCTGACAACCTGCAAAGTGATATTGTTCACTGACAATGAGAGGAAATTCTGGTTTGAAACGTTGTAGTAACTCTGAAAAAAAGAGAAGTGAATATAGAACAGGAAGGTAAAATTAAAGCAAGACAACCCCATGTGGGAAGAATGTGTTTAATTCCCTTCCATGTATAATTTAACCTTTTGTATCAAATTTGATCCTTGACATATTTTGCAGGAACCTCAAAGATCGTACATAATAAGGACAACTATAACATAAAATGTGAAATGGAATGTACAGTACATGTACACAAGGGATTTGAAGAGAGATATATGCACACATATGTGGTAGGTGGGTATACATAAAAATGTATGAAACTTTCTATTTGTTTTGTTCTGTTTGACACTGTATTTTAACCAAAATGTTGAGGTTTTCGTCAGTTATAGTGTATTCAACAATATAAATACAACGTTGATCTATTTATGTTACTAAAACCCACCATTGGGGAAAGTACACACCTTTTGTAAAAAAGTTGCTTCTGTGCCCGCTTTAATTGCTTGTATTGAAAATCAGGAGAATTGGCCATCTTATAGTATACAATCTCTGAACTTTCCATATGTTCTTGTTTTTATGATCTAGTTTTGGATATCTTTATTTGAATATTATAGAGTGCTTTTGAACCTAGTCTCAGTTTGAGGCCTTTTGCAGGCTGGGATAGTAAAAACATTGTGTTTATGTTACCAGGGGTCGATTTCACTAACATTACGATGCATCGTAGCTAACGAAGGGTTCAGCTCGTAACTACAACTAGATATCACAAAGATATGAAAATCCTTCATAAGTGTTCACCGCATCATAAGATATATGAATAATGCATTAGACAAATATAAACCTTTGTTAAAGTTGCGTTGGGTCAAGAGGTGGTCATAGCTAACGATGGGTTTAGGTCTTACAATGGGTTAACGATGCATTTTAACATTAGTGAAATCGACCCCTGATATTTCAAAGTTTCTTAAAATATTAAAGTTCTCTATAGTAACAATTCAAAAATAATAAATGAAGATGTTTGTTCTCATTCATCCATACAAGTAAAATTCTGAAGAAAATAAATCTATGGACTTATAAAAACTGGGACTTACTTAGCAACTGTGTGACATTGCAACCATTATCAATGGTCTTCAACAGGCATCTGATTCCGTCTATCACGTGACCAATTCTAGGAATCAGATACCTGTTGAAGACCATCGGTAATGGTCGCAACAGTTGCAATGTAAGTTCCAGTTATAGATTATTTACTTCATTTAATTCAATAATATCGTTCCACTAGCTCGCAAAAACTCCAAATCAAGCCAGTGCCATCTACTAGTTGGAGAGGAGCACATGAGGGTAAGTATCTTGCTCAAAGACACTACACACATCACAAACACTTCGAATCGGGATGATATCCAAGTCACAAATTTATTGAACAGCCCTGATAGGTCCCGGGTAGGTCTTGGAATACCCAATATCTTACCATTAAACTCAAATAGAGCTTTTTCTTTCCAGGTTCTGGATATGTAAGATTGGCCTTGATTGTGTCAACGTGATCTTCTACAAATGATATTGGTCTAGGAATCAAGAAAGCACACAATGTTCCAGCTATTGCCATGCAAATGAACACAGCTAAGCAAACGTATAATGCTCTGCAAGACAGAAAAATGCAAAATGTATTGTTATTAAATAACATTTGAAAGAAAAGCAGGCTCATCCCAATTGTGCATACACTGCATTAAATTGAAGAATTCCTTGCTGGACAAATATTCTTTCAGTCCCAACACAAACAAATTAAGGAATCAAACAAACCAGCTGATAATGCTGGAAAACTTTCTCTGCCATATTTATAAGTGAACAATGAATGTGACTCAAAGCCCCACAATGCAAGAAAATCAAGCTTGCTTTAGCTTCAGGAAAGGGAACTCTTGTCAGGACCAGATATTATAGTCCCTACCAAATCATTGAGAAATGTCTGTACCGACAACTGCCTTATCTCATGAATTTCACTGACTTCAATGCAGTTTTTGACCCTATATCTAATCCTAAATTTGATCTATATTTAGTACCTAGGAAGATTATCAATACAGTTAGAAACTCCAATCTCAAAATTAACATTTACAGTTAGATTCAAAGGTGTTCTTTCAGAAAGTTTCCAAAATTGTCACTGGAAGTAGGCAAGAATACATCTAGTCCCCCATGCTATTTGAACTTGCAATTAATTGACATTGTCAGGAGGACTTCACTAATAAAATAAAAGAGTGACTGTTTTCTCTTTTGCCTTTCTTTTCTTCTTGTTCCTTTCCTTTTTTTATCTTTTCTTTTTTGTTGGGGGGGGGGGTTCTAGGCCACTAAATGCATAGCATCTAATTCATCTAATATTACAAAGAAGAGTCTTTCTGAGATGGTGTTCTTCCTAGATGTACTTACGTTCTTCTTGGTTTAAGCCTGTCATCTCTGTAGGGAATCAGTGCAACTAAATCATCTTCCTGACCTGAGGTAAAACAGAAATGATATAAACATAACTAGTATTAAGTCATTATTTTTTATACCAATATACTTATATTCTTCCCGCTACATTTTACCTATAATTTTTTGTATGAATCAATAGAACATGTTTACAGTAATATAACCTACCAGTAGTTTCCATGATTTTGTAGAATATTGGAGAAAATTGCAATTCTTTACAAACTTTTTTCTCTCCTGAGAAAAAAATGATGTGAAAACAGTGTTTCAAGTTTCAAATCTTATAAATATCTTGTTTCTACACATGTGATGGACAGTCAAATTATTGTTGATGAGATTGTTTCTTATTTCAATATATGTGACCCACCATATCGAAAGGTGCTTTAAGGGTCCCAAAATCTGAAAATGACATCATGCTTTTGATTAGGCAAAAAAAAAAAAAAACAAGTTTGTTTCCTGTCGGTGGTCAGAAAACCTAAATGCGAAATGCGTTTTTTTATTTTATTTTGTTTTCTTTTATTTCTATTGTTTAAGTGGTGCTAAGGCAAATTTTGATTGAAAATCTGCATGGGTGATGATTTTTTCAGTAAGAAACCTGTCCGGTTTCAAGTTTTTGTTAAAAAGAAAACACTTCTTTAGTAAAACTTTTGCAATTTTCCCAGTTCTTTTTATCAAATTGGCTATTTTGATTTTCGTTTTCTAAAATATCAAATAAAAAAATGAAATGCACAAATAATGACGCCAAAACAAAATGCGCGCGGCGCACGGGAAACAAACTTGTTTTTTGTTTTTGCCTTATAGGATGTTCGGTTTCAAAGTAACATCCAAATTTTTAAAAGGCATCAGGCTTATTCGGAAAACTACGCTTCTGAGAAAATCAAGTTTGGAACCGGGTTAATAATATATGATAGAATACACTTCAAAGGTAACGTTTCTGATGAAATTAGAAATTCAACCTTGGACTTGATTTTTGACTATGCTACCTGTATCATTAATTTACTATGCCTAACCCAAAGCCACCCTATAGTCACCACGCCCCTACAACTTCAAATCAAGTTACAACTTTACTTTCATAACTATAACTACCAATCCTAAAATCTATGAATATAAAAGGCTACTGAACTTTGCACTCTATAGCCACATGACCTATATCAGGGGTGTGAGAGGCCAGTTGACAAAATGAGGAAAAGCGTCGTAAAGTTGGGGTAAAAGGTCAAAAATGGGCTTAAAATGATTGAAATTTAAGCTAAAATTTTATCACATGAAAATTTTCAAAAATGAGGAAATCAGCTGAAAAGAGGAACTTGCATCCCTGCTAAATACACCTGGGTATACACCCTAACCCCAAGCCACCTGTACTCACCACACCCGTACAACATTTGCACATCACGGAACAAATCATCTTTAAACAACTGGTATTTTACTCTAGTCAAACTGTATCGCTTCTGTATCTTTAGCACTTGTCATAATTAACAATGCTTTATTGTGTCAAACAATATTCAACAGCTACACCCTGTCTAATCATACGATGGAAGCTGACAATTTACAGGGGGTATGACAGTATGTTTGTTACATACTTACACATGGCAAGTTAGATACAGTCATTACACACAATTTTAAAAGAAGGCAAGAAATTTTCCATTTGAAATTGGCTCGCGTGCTTAATAAAATATTTTGGCCTGTATGGCATATCACATAGATCTTTTAAGCATGAACATGGATTATTGAGCTATGTCAAAAATTAAAAGCAGTGATTCCCTTGGTTTAAAAGGGCAATTTTTAGGGTTGATTTTAGAATGTCTTCTTTACATCTGAAGAAGGCATGCATGTTTTGTTTTTAGACTATGAATTTTTAGATTTGATATTCTGTGTGCCTTCTTTGAGGCATATATGAATAAACACACCAAATTAAGATATTTTTGAGAACAAAATGACATTGTATTGTGCAAAGTTTCCCTTTTCCTTTTTTAACCATCTGCTTCTTCCCCATTTCTTCTCTATTTTCATCCCTTTCCACTATCCCCCAAAAGCTTGCTGAATCCTATTGAAAACAATATGGACACCGCGTACATCTAATACAACCAACTATCAACTCACTCACAAACAGCTAAGGATGGGTTATTCCGTGTATTTTCTCTTACGTGTAACGTATTCATGAATGCGTGCGTGTATCGTTTACACGTATGAGATAGACTCAAAACCAAAGGTCAATGGCAGAAAAGATTTTGTTTCATCCGTGTACACGTTTACCACTGATTTGTTACGTGTAACGGATCATGCGTGCGTGTAATGCATCAAGCGTGTAACGTGCCCAACCTTACAAACAGCATACCACATATGTGATGACTCACCCCGAAAAGGGGGACTTTGCGACAGAACACTTTTAGAGAAACTGATGAAAATAGGCAGCTAAAAATAAAAAAAATAATAAGAATTTCCAGCAGATTTTCTGTTGTAAAATTTGATCGCCTTGATCAATTTTAACAAGTAAAGTGTCATTTTAAATCTTAGAAAATGCTGTAATGGATAAAATGATAAAATCAAAATTGATATCATCTTCAAAGTCCCCCCTTTCGGGGTGAGCCATCACATATAATCTGTTGCAAAATACAAACAACAAAATAACAGTAACATACCACAGAACCCTAGAACCCATCTTGTTTTGCCAGTGCGCCTCCCCTGACAATTTGTATTGTTCTCTACTTATCTCTATATACCTGGTAAATCAGAATCAAGCAAATGAACCCTGGGAATGAACATGACACACTTGAATGGCCTTTTTAAAAAACGATGAAGTGTATGAATTTTGGTACAAATTTTCTTTAAATTGTAAAATCATTGTACTCTGACATAAGTAGCTTTCTTATGAATAACGGTTTAAGTTCTAAATATTTTCAGGTCAGTGGAGGAGCAAGACAAGGTGACCTCTTGATTCCACATATTTGATTATTTTAAAATTAAAACTCCTGTTTAGTAAAGTAAGGGAAAACCACATATTGGTGGTAATAGTATAAATTACAATGTTGGTGAAAACTTTCAATATGCAGATGATACTACTTGTACTGTCATAAACCTGGGTCATAACCTTTTTGAACTAGTAATCATCTCACAAATTTAAGGCTGGGTAGACATTCAACTAGCATACTCTGTCTCTAACTCTCAAACTAATTTCATAAACCATATAAAAGTTTACACTTTAAAAGTGGATTTTTATCCTGAACATATTAGTGATCGGTTTTTGACCAAAAATGTTGATTTTGGCAAAAAAAGCCCAACAAAAATTTCTGGAAAGCCTAGAACTAAAATTTGCATTTGTGAATTTTTTTACTTTTTGTTTGCTTTTTAGAATTTAGAAACAAATGTCTAGGAAGGGTTTTCTCAAATTTTTGTTTTTAATCTTATTTTTTGAAAAATTTCAAAAATAGGCCAAAAATTGCCATTTTGGTGGCAGATCTAGAGCGGTGGGATTTTTGACCTATTTTTGGGATTTTTCTTTAAAACTATAAAAACCCCAGGACTTATTGGTACAAAGCGAGGGAAGTACCGGTGCACTGACCCGCTTCCTAAGGAATATATAGAAGAGGGATAACAATCAAGTCCAGTGATCTAGAAAACCAACGACTTCTCAACCCCCCTCCCCCCCAAAAAAAAGATGATGAATCTAATACAGATTTTGAATCAGATATCAAGTGGTCAGTTTGTTTTCAAAAGTTTGGGAATTCTAAATAGAACTAAATGCAAACATAAAGTTACTCTTTAGGTCAAAACAATGGGAAGTCAGTCTGGAGAGTCAGCTGATGTTATAAATATTCTACATTTAATATTTCATTATTCAGTTTGCAACACATATCATGTAACCATATGTAACCATATAAAAAACGCACATGTGATGAATAAACACATTAAATTTTCATCAAAATTTAGGTCAAAAATAAAATACCAGTCAGTGTGTCTCAAAGCTACTGAGGTTTGACAAGTAATATAGAATGCAAGTTTTTATTTCATTTTTCCCAGTTTTACATTTTTTATCTTTGAGAGGGGCAGGGGTGTAAGTCACCTCTTTCTAAAAACCAAGGGAAAACATTGAAAATGTCCAAAAATTGGTCAAAACACTAAAAAAACACCAAAAAACACACACCATGCAACATCTGAATGGGTGTTTTAAGTTAAAACAAAAATTCAGAATAAATTTGTTATTTTTAGCTTGTTTGGAAGCCCAAATGGCCAAAAATGTTTTTTTTTTTTTTGATTTTCTCAAAAAATGTGATTTTTGGTCAAAAATCAACATCCTCATCATTTTCCTTGTGAAAATTCCTTTCTGGAAATATATACTTTTATTAACTTTAAGCACTTTGTAAAATAAACTTAAAAATGTAATTTTAATGTATTGTCCCCCTTGACTGAAACAAAAGGGAAAAAAAATCAATAAGCCAACTGAGGCCTTGAAAAACAGTTTTTTGGTTTTTTTAAAGATATATTGGTATGATTTTTACTTTTAATACCATATTCAATTTTTACAAACCTCTTGGTATTTTGCCTGTGCCTTGACACGTTGGGCATGTCAGACCATTAGACAGTTCTTCATAACCAAATTCTTGCGACAGAGGTGATGAAGGCCTATTTATGTTGCCATTTGGTCTATTTGATGAGTAATTCTTGCCGTCATTGGGCTGCAAAGGCTCTTTGTCTTGGGTATCTCCCATGCTTCAACTTGATCTGAAAACAAAAATAGGATAATGAGATAGTCAAATATCTTCTAGACTACCCAACAAGGCACCTTCAAATGACTTTAATCCAACTAAAAACAAAAAGGTCTTTTCTGATCAATCTGTTAAAACCAAGGAAGTTATAGGGGGGAACAGGCTTTCTCCGTCATCTTGGGTCGCTGATGGAGCAGAGTTATTGTACCTCCGGATATATTCGGAATTTGACCCGATACCCAGGCAGATTGCGTAAATCTTCACCTGACGCATATACAGCGTGTGCATTTTGTTTCACGCGCAAACCGTATCTGCGTTTCATGTAGCGTGCATTGCCACATGCTCTGATTAAAGTACGCCAATTTTCCCGCTAATCCGTTGCGAAGACTCTCCGAAGTGTTGCACGCGGAGCCGTAAAATGCCGGAGGTACAATAACTCACCCTCCATGAGTGACAATCCAAGATGGCTGCTGTCCCATAGGATTTACACGTCGATGAAATCAAAATGGCTGAGAAAGCCTGTTCCCCCCTATAACTTCCTTGGTTAAAACTCAAAGCTTGATTCTTTGGAACTCTCTTTCAAAAGCAATAAAATCTGCAAAATCACTAAATCCTTTTTGTACTCAACTTAAATTCAATTGATATCAAGCAAAATTGGATTGAATTTTACCTGGTATTAAGCTGAATCAAATGTAAAATTCAGATCCTAGATCCGCGACTGATTTTGATATAAAGTTTTATGGAAATAAAGACTTTTGATTATTCAAGGTTGGCATGATTTAAATCAATTGATTTAAATTTAGCCTAAATCATATGATTTTTTTTAAATCATTAATTTAAATCAAAATGTTAGGGCTACTCAATTTTTTCACTTGTTTATCAGAATTTTTAGTATTCTTTCCACTGCATTCATACATCTTATAGTTTTGCTCATTTCCAAAGTAAATATGGCCCATAGACACTGGCCAAGGTAGAAATTCAGCAATACAACTTGATTTATACAGGCAGGTAAATGTGTAATAATTCACACAGCAAAATTTACATATTGATTTTTTTTTTAATGATCAATGTCTAATCCTGGATCAGTAACTTGCATCATAATACACTTTTTTGAAGATCAGAAACTGTTGATGTTCACATGAAAGTGTAACATGGGGGGCAGGTGTAAAACATAAACCCACAAAGGCCAGGGTCAGACGAAAGACGACATTTATTTATTACAATAAATTTAATGTCATAATTTATTACGACATGCGCTCACACGTATTACGGCCTCGCATTTACTATGTCGTAATTAATTACGAGATGGGATTAGCACACCATTTTCAGCATGCAGACTATAGTAATGCAATGTCGTAATTAATTACGAGGTGGGGTCACACAGGGTTTTCACTGCATTACTTTCGAAGTTTATTACAATAAATCCATCTCAACGACGGAAATTGTCGTCTTCATTTTTTTTTAATGCGACGACGACCTGATTGTAATAAATACAGGTCAGACGTATTACGAGAGCAAAATTTATTGTAGTAAATGCGACCTCGTTGTTCGTCTGACCCCAGCCAAAATCAAAAGAAAATAGATTAACTATTTATTTAATTAATAAAAATAAATCTATTGAATTTTAAAAAACACATCTAGTGATGATTTGTTTTCAAAGTTCCACCCAAAAGACATAGAGCTTCTGCACATCTTACACTACACGAGAGGCCTTTTTCAATATTAAAGAACAGTAAAATCTTGTACTCAAGAGTGTGAGTGATCAGTCCAAAAATAAGCAAAGTTTTGCCTTTATGAACCCCCTGCAAGGGCCCAAGTCTGCTCATGGGGACATGCAAGCTGGGGTTCACTCAACTCCTGGGGGTCTCTTTGAAAAATGGATGTAGTTGTAAAGGAACAAAAACACAGTTAACTTAATTTTCTGACTTTATTTAAAAAGTTGCTTCGTTTAGCAGAAAGAAGGCTTTATACTATACTTTTGTACAGGATATTACATTTTAAAATTGACCTCCTGACCTTATGGTAGGTCGCAATCGGCTGATTTCAATATATATAATGGGTTATGCAATTGTAATAATTTGATCATTTTTGGCACCTATACTTGATATTTTTTATTTTTTTTTGAGGGGGGGGGGGCAATCATTCCACCCCATCATTTACCTATATCCAACATGATGTAACACATTGACTTCCATCACTTTGATATAACAGTCACCAGTTGTGGTGCACCTGAATTAATAGCCAATTTCCATCTGGCCGACTGACCCGTTTAACTAAGGTGTCATTTAGGATTTTTTAAAAAGTCAATGTAGGAAGTTGGGAACCATCATTAAAATAAAAGACAAATGGTGGAGGCTTTTTTGCAACTTTGGCCCAAATACATGTTACAAGAGCATAAATATGTAACGAATACAGGTTTCCTGTTGCAAACTGAAAAAATAGGACCAGGGTTTGATTTAATTATTTTAAGACTTTTGTTAATTTTACATGTGAAAGTGAAGGTTTGCTCATTTGTTATTGATCATCATGATTGATATTGTCACGAATGTATCTAGGTTCGTCAGTGTGTGGGTTACGTTCAGCCCGTTACAATATGATAGAAGTCAGAATGTAGACCAAGTACAAATTAAAGTTACTAAATCTTATTTTGAAAGAGAAAATAATGAATAAAAATTGGTAATTAAATATTTTGCAATTTTCAATTTTGGACACGGGTGGGTAACCAAAAAATGGTAACAGGAAACTCAGAATTAATTGTGAACTGCCTAATAGAACTGACATTGGCTTAAAATTTTCTAATAGGTCTGCAAGTGTGTTTTCCCCCTATTTTGCAACAATAAATTTACCTAGAATTAAAAGAACCATTACGTGTGTTTGAAAAGTATCTGAGTTCTGTCAACAATTGTCCTCTCCGAAAATTTGTCAATGGCAATCCATGTACAAAACATTTTCATTTTTTTTTTCAACTTCATTTAATCAATATATGTGGCTAAATTCATACACAAATAAACATTTTGTGAAATTGCAAAGCACTTCAATTTTCACTAAATAAAGAAACACTTCAATTTTCACTAAATAAAGAAACACTTCAATTTTCAATAAATAAAGACAGCCGAGGTGAGGTATCAGTACCCTGATCGTAAAACAACCAATATGTTAAGTTCAAATGTTGAGTTTGATGGCAAAAAAATCACAGAATGGAACCAAAACCATGCCATGAGGGATGACAAAGGAGTTAGGCCTAAAAGTCAATCCCGGTACTATTTAGTCTGAATCTGAATGGATACTGCATAACGCTCCAGGTGGAGCCAGACATGCAGGAACGGTGTGTGGTGCTTCTTCTATGGTGGTGATTGCGTACGGTAGGCTGTTCCAATCCTTCACAGTTTGTGGAAAATATGAAAACTTAAGGCAGTTCTTTGAGGCAGATATAATATTGTATGAATTGGCGTGGGTGTGCCATGACAAGAGTGTGGCCGGTTTTAACAAGTTGTCAACTGGTACAGGGCGAGGAGTCCTTGTCTGGCTGTATGTAATATTGATAGACGACCAACAGTTCGCCTATTTTTAAGCGATGGCCAGTGTAAGTCCTTTAACATGTTAGTTACGCTACTGTGTCAATTGTAATCATTTATGACGAATCTCGCTGCACGACGTTGTGTTTTTTCAACTTTATTTATGAGATCCTGCGTGTGTAAGTCCCAAACTGAAGGCGAATATTCTAATAATGGACGAACAAGTGATAAATATGCAGATTCTTTGATTGATTTGTTACATGAGTAGAGATTCCTTTTAATGAAGCCGAGAGATCTATTTACAGATGATGTAATACGATTGATATGTTTGTTCCAGGTTAGGTTGTTGGTTATATCAATGCCAAGATAAGTATGGGATGATGTTTCCTCTAGAAAAGATGAGCCTAATTTATAATTATATAATTTGGGATTGCGTTGGTGGGTAATCCCGTCCGCATTACAAAACACTTTTTCGTGTTAAAGCTCATCTGCCAGTCTTCTTGCCATTTGGTAAGTGTATTCAAGTCATCTTGGAGTTGATCCTGGTCACAATCATTGAGAATTTGTCTGTATAAAACACAATCGTCGGCAAACAATCTTACTTCTGATGAGATATTATTTTGGAGGTCGTTTATGTATGCAAGGAACAACAAAGTACCTAGCACAGTACCCTGGGGAACGCCAGAATACACCTCTGCCCAGGCCGAGTTCTCACCCCCGACAACGACCCGCTGTTTACGGCGCATAAGGAAATTTGTGATCCATGCATGGGTGCTATTACGAATGCCATATTTGTTCAGTTTCATTAAAAGACGGTTATGTGGGACAGTGTCAAAGGCTTTGAAAAAGTCCATGATGACCATATCTGTTATCCAGGGATTGGGCGAGATCATTGACTGTTAAAATTAATTGAGTTTCACATGAATGTTGACGTCGAAATCCGTATTGTCTATCAGTAATAATGGAAAATTGATCAAAATGTTTCATTATATGGTAATGGATGATGTGTTCCAGAGTTTTACAACAAATCGATGTTAGAGAGACCGGTCTGTAGTTGGAAGCTGTTGAGCAGTCTCCCTTTTTAAAAATCGGCGACACATTTGCACATAACCATGATGAAGGAAGATTACCTGTATCCAGTGAAACTTGAAATATTATACTTAAAACAGGTGCCACCTCCTCAGCAGCAATTTTCAAGATCCTTGCAGGTATTCCATCTGGCCCACAGGCCTTATTAGGGTTGAGATCTTTTAGTAATTTTGTTACGCCTTCAACAGAAATACTAATGTCAGACATGGTGGGGATGTCACTTTGGCCTATGGATGGTAATCATGGAATGAGGATATAGGCCTACTATTACTAGCATGCAAGCTGGAAAAAGTGGAATTTTTAGATGGCAATGTCCACGTCCATAAAACATCAATTGGACTGACCACCTTCTTCTTCTTTCTTGTAGATTCTGGCCTACACCCCTAGTGGGGGTAGAGTGTGGGGTTTGGGTGTGCGCTACTTGAAGTGGTTTTTGATTGCTTACTTGAATGTTTCTTTATTGGTGATCATACTTGATGGAAGATTGTTTCAATCACTTAATGTGTGCGGTGCAAATGATCTCTTGTAGGCATTCTTGGTTAAGCTGTTCTGGAGGTTCGTTGGACCGGGCGCAGGAGGTCGTGGTCTGGGATGGCAAGTTCACCCATTCAAGCTTGATGGAATGTTATTAAACGCTGCTGGAGTGTAAACAAAAGTGTGGCAAGTTATTTTCACTGCCAGACACAGTCACTACATGAATGATGAATGAATGCTAATCCATCATTGTGTGATCTATCTCCGATGGCTCTTTGATAAATTGTGATAGGGGTACATAGGAACTATTGTTTGTGGATTTACTTTGTGAACGCGTCGAAGGTAGCAATCATGCAATCGTCTCTCACGCGAGCGTACATTTTCAAGGTGAAACTTGCTCGAGAAAAACAAGCCAAAAAACTTGGTTTTTGGCTTGAGGCAAGCTGTGTAGTTACAGCCTATCACATAACGGCCATTTGTGCATAAATTGAAAAATATAAATGGTACTTGAAAAAACAGAAATGTTTTATGCCATACTCATGAAAGGACGCACTGTTCGGATCAGAGAAATCAAACGGTATGTATGGTTTGTTTAACGACGTTTACCATTTGTAAACACATCTTCAAACATCATTTTTGTGTGACTAACAACTTCGGGAAGTGTTTATAATAGGTAACTTTAATATAAATATCCTTTGTCATGTTTGTGGAGTGTTGCCGTTCGTATTTGATAAATATATAGATATGATCATTTTTTGGGATATTGGGTATGTGCACTTATGCGCCCGGTTTGAATGCAGAGCTTGCTTCTGGCTGTGGTACCAATTACTCCTAACTAACTTACTAAGGCTACAATGTTGTTCAATGTAGGTACCAATGGCAATACCACTGCCAGAAATTTCGGGTAAGGTGAAACGTTCTGCGTGTACGCTCACGACTTTGTCTTTGTGTAGTCCCAAAATGTGAATTATCTACGATGGACTCCATCTTTGATAATCTTCTCGTGAGAAGGCGACGTAGGCACTAATCTTTGTGTAGGCCTATGCGTTCACAAATTATTGCCACAAACAATAAATATTAAATGAATGCTATGTGTTCAATTGCATATGGCTCCGACTGTGAGAAGTGTTTACAAATTACAAAAATTCATGAACTGAATAATCAGATAATATTTGCTAAGCCTAAGGCTAAGCTTACCTTGTTAGTACTTGTAAGAGTGATGCTGGACAAATGTTGGAGACTCAGTCTGACTGAGTCTCAGACTCAGTTCGTTATGTAAGCTTACACCTGTACACGTCAGTTGACGATGAAACATCAAGCAAAATTTACGTCTAGATTTTTCACCTAAAGTTCCAAGAATTATATTTGCTCAACCTCAAATTTGTGTCATTCATTCTACTGTTTCATTTTTACATCATTGCGATTTTTGCGATGTAAACGAACAATCGTTTTGGCTATCAAATGTATGGGCTGCCATTAGGTTCAAAAGTATCTCGTATTTACACAGCGGGATTGCAACTACAAACAAGAAGGGTTTTGAAAAAGAACCTAAGACAACCACAACACATCGATCTGGTAGACTGTTCAAACGGAATACAGTTACATTTTACAGATTTTTCTTTTCTTTTCTTTTTTTCACAAATTCATTTGAACAGGCTGGTCCCGGCCTCCCGGATAGGGTAGGCCCATCCATTCTGAGTCATTGGAGGTCTCAGTGAGATATAAGGTATCATTTCTACCGCTTCTACTTCTACTTGGTTACAATTTCAAAACGAACAGGGGTTTGTGTGTGTGCGTGCTGAGATATTACTCAGAGTGCTGTTTAAGTTGGTCTTTGAAGGCTTTTGAGTCCGTGATTGATATAATAGTCTGAGCTAGCTAGCAGGTTCCACTCTGACACAGTCCGGGGTAAAAAAGAAAATTAAACTTGTATGAGTCGGTGGATGCCCGTATATTAATAAATGATTTACTGTGGGATTTGCGTGTTGGGCGAAGTACCGGGCGCAGTAGGGTATTGACCGGGATGGCAAGGTTCCCTTGGCAGGATTTTTGGAATACAGATAATCTGTTATTTTTTCTCTTGGTGGTAAGGGTTTCCCGTTCCAAATCCTGCAACATCTGGGTGACACTACTCATTTGATCATAATTGTTCAAAACAAAGCGAGCAGCACGGCGTTGTACACGCTCAAGCTTTGTGATGAGTTCCGATGTGTGAGGGTCCCATGGATACAACACCACAGTATTCAAGAGAAGGTCTAACTAAAGAAAAATATGCAAGTTGTTTAATGTCTCTTGAACAGGCCTTAAGATTTCTTTTAACAAAACCAATGTTTCTATTGCTTTTAGCTGAGATATTGTTTACATGAGAATTCCATTTCATATTGGATGAAATGTCGACACCAAGGTAAGAATGGGATTTAGTTTCTTGAAGAACCTGGTTATTGAGTTTTTAATCATGTTGTAATGGGTTTTGTGAATTAGTTGTTCTGAGTGTGAAGCATTTGTCTGCATTAAAGGTCATCTGCCACTCGCGCTCCCAGCTACTAAGTCGATCTAAGTCAGTCTGGAGATTTGACCCATTTTTGCCAATTTTTGGTCTCACATAGGCTCATTTAGACTCGGGGGTACAAAAGGGTTTATGGGGACGTGTCGCAAATTTGGGTAAAATGTGGTATTTTAATGGGCAAGTTCATTTTTTCAAGATTTTACTATTTTTAGTTACGTTTTATCAACTATGACATGCCTGCAAAATTTCAGACCAGAGTTCTAAAGATTCACGAAGTTTGACTCATTTAAACACTGTTTTCCATGATTTTCATCAAAATCACGATCACGAAGGATCCTACTTTCTTATGAATTTCGCACAAGGACCCTCATTTTTTGTAGACTTGATTTAAGTCCTTGTCACATGGTGCTTTTTGTCTGAGATAGAACATGTACATAGATGTACATTTTGTACATATCTCTAAAAAGTTATTATCGATTTTTATTAAACTCGGTGTTAAATTTTTATATGGAGATGCGTTTTTTTCTGATCTAATAATATCTACAAACACGATTTTTTGGGGGTAAAACTTTTAAAGTGAAAATTCTAATCTTTAGCATGTAATCGACATTCTGACCATGTTTAAAGTAGATTCTACATTGCGTTTTTTAGATGCGGGGTTTTCAAATCCAAGATTTGTGTACTAGTCTATGGAGAATTTTGAACAAAAACGCCATTTTAGAAGAAAAAAAAAATCTTTTTCTAGATTTTATCTAAACTCATTGTTTGGGTTCTTTGACCCCACTTTTTAAAAAACAAAAACAAAAACGTAATAGGAATCGAACACGGGACGCGCGTATTTATAGTCCGACATCTTTCCTCTTGACTACCATACCGGAGCGGACGTTAAATTTAAACGATGAATGATTTTTCATCTATGTTTACTTTAAAATGTCAATGGACTCATCCAAGCGGGGCATTGATAATCTCTATTGTCCATTAGTCGTCTACTACGATAGATTCGCACACAAATAACTGGTCAAAATATCAATGTATTGAGATGTCCAACTTGTAAAAGCAATGTTTTGTGAGTGTGATAAAGTATCACCTATTTGGGATGAAATTTGTTGTTTGATTAACAGTGTTTCTGGGGAGTCGTTCACTTTTAACTATATTTTGAGAAAATCTGAACATGATGCTTGTATCAATTTCCTCTTTTTATGTTTGAAATTTTATTTACACAGATGTAAATTTCAGCAAACCCAGCCCAACTTTGTTGCATTTCTAGATTTAGTTAAAATCAGAAGAAATTCAGAGTACAAAATTGCTGAGAGCAAAGGTAAGCTTAGAAAGCATTTTAGGAAATGATCCCTTGATATATGAAGCCTCCTGATTTTTTTTTATATTTATTTTTTTTCATTTTTTTTTAATGAGTTTCATTTTTTGTTCATATGTAGGCCACATCACCTGTTCTTGTTGCGTGAGAGTGAGGGTGTGTGCGATGTTTATTGTCTTGTGTCTTTGTTTTGTGTGGGCATGGATTGGTGGGTTTGGGGGCTGATTGACTTATGTTATTTTCTGCTTTTAAGAGACAGCCCATGCTGTGCATGGTCTGTCTCATTTCAGCCATCTTGGCCCAGATTGGGAATGGGGGGGGGGGGGTGTTTGGTTGGGTTGGGCTAGTGTTTTTTTTATTATCACCAGCCCCTGTTTCAGACTGGTGCTTTTACATATTTGCTATTATATTGTGTTTTTAATGCATCTATCTGTGTAATAATAATATAGTAAGGATTATGAGAAGGGGTCTGGTGTAGAATCTTTGTATTTTTCACCCACCACCAGACCCAAGCACAGGGAACAAAATACAAAAAAAGAAAAAAGAAAAAAAAAACACCCTTTATGATACCCAATACTAAAATGCACTCTAAGAAATGACCGTATTTTTACGGTAGAAAACCGGTATTCTTTAACGGTGATTTCCCGTAAGAAAATATTTACGGATGAAATGTAAATTTTTACGTCTTTTACGAAAAAAAACGGGGAAGTTCCGTAAATTTTTAGCAAAAAAGACAATTTGACACCACAGAAAATATATACTAAATATAAGATATATTTATAGTTATTGTACTAAGGCTGCATATTTTCCCTTGGTATGGCCAGTAAAATACCGTATATTAATTTACGGCAAAGTTGTAAATTTTACGGTAAAGTGTTGGCAACAAAATTGCCAGTGATTTTACCGTAAAATTTACGGGAAATTTCTTAGAGTGTGAAAGAAAAACAAATATGTCTAATTTGCATATTTAATTGGCAGCCATCTTGGATTTTTGCAGATAAAAACAGTAAATTTTACTAATATAATTGTCAAATTCGCCCAGAAACTAAATGATCATGTAAGTGTTAGAATCACGTTAGTGCATAAATTTTTTCCGGAAAATCTCCCGCCAAAAATTGGAAATCTGCTTTCCAAAAGGAATCATGAAATGTGGGTTATACAAACAACTCTGAAAAGAGCAGATGCAACAAAGTTTACAATATGTCCCCTGTATTCTCATTTGCTTCACAAGATCAGTGGGAATAAGATAGAAAGTGTAGCAACTTGAAAGTATTACAGAAACTTTGTAGACAAACGAAAGACTGCTAAGTCACCAAAAGTGAAAAAAAAATGCATGTAGTATTTTTAACCCATTATGCACCAAATGAGAGGGTAGCCCGATAGAAAATCAAAAATATAGATTTTTTCAAAATCAGCATAGCCTACCCAATGTTGCGCAACAGAAATACACGTCACGTATTTTTGAGGATTTTTTACCCTAATGGCTTTTCTTATAAACCGGAAGTCTTGTATCACATGACCAAACAGCTGATCATTTGAGTTGACTCCCACCGACGCCCACAGGGACTCCCACTTGCATTGACTTGCTACGCAGAGAGATTTGCCTCTAATTTGGCTTATTAAAAACATAAAATAGTCTTCATTTAATAATTTGCATTAAGGACAGTCAAAATGCAGCGTATGCAGATACTTTTACACCATCTAGGACCCAAAGGTTTCAGTGACACGACCGGGATTTGCTTGCAGAATACATCTGGAATTGCCACATCGAGTGCTGGTGTTGCACCACGCCGTATGGTGGAAAATGGCGACGATATTGTTGTGGTATCAGCCAGAAGAACGCCCATTGGCAAAGCTAAACGAGGATCTTTCAAGGTTATTATGTTTAACTTTATGCCGTGCAGGACAAGGGATCTCTTATCCCAAATCAAATCCCCAGGCTATTTTAAGCAATTTCGGCTTCAAACAAAAACAAGCAAAAAAAAAAAAGAACAAACAAACTTGACTCAACGAGAAACAAAATCAAAAGCTTTTTAACGCAATTTTTTTGAAGACCCACCTTATATTTTGATATGTAGAAAACGGACTTCGGTACCATAGCGCAGTATTTTCAATGACAATTTAATGCATATTTTATCATGAAAATAAGATTTTTAACACATCTAAAACTAACATGTAACATAGTTTGTTTCATTGCAATTTACCTTGTACCTTGTAGAAATCACTTCCAAAACCATCCGCCAGGGACTATAACTGGAAGTTGGAGAGTGGACGTCTAGTTCTTGGGGCGGATTTTAGGGAGGAGGTGATCAGGGTTTTGGAGCTTTGTCTTGAAGTCGTTGCTTGATGCTGCGTTGATGGTCTGTTGTTGAATGTCGTTCCAAAGTTTTATGCTTTCAGGGAAGAAGGACTCGATGAAAGGTGCTGATGACCAGTGGAATTCGTTGTATTGGCAATGGTGGCCGCGTCTGGCGCAGTGTTCGAAATAAGGGGGTTTTACATGCACAAATGCATGTAAAATTGGCTCTGTGCATGTGAATTTTTGCTTGTTCATGCACTTTTTTGTGTTTTTCAGCCCATTTTTGATGAATTGTCTCATTTGTGCATGTAAATTTTATTTTCTATTTCGACCACTGGTCTGGCGTCTCTGTTGGGTTTTGGTCTGATGTAGTCGGATTCGTCGATGTCAATTTCGTCGTTGATGATTTTGTAGAGGGTGGTGAGGCGCTGTACCTTTCTTCTG
>JXSR01S013960.1:20670-33775 GCA_000969725.1 Ophiothrix spiculata | reverse complement strand
CGATTCTGGATGGTTGAATATTTTGACTCCAGATTTGATTTAAAAAAAAACCTGAACAAATCATAATACAAAAAACATGTTTTTCTCAGAATGAGTCGAAGTGGACTAAGTGAGTTTTGAAAAAACACTCTTCAATTGTGAAAATCCTGAGATGGATCTTAAAAAGTGTGATGGACCAAAAAAATTGTGAATTTTGGTGCTTTTGTGCTAAACCCTGTTAGGTAAAGACCATTGTATTTGTAATCAACAGGTTATGGGTTCAAGCCCCAGTGTGACCACTAAAGTGTTAAGTCCATGAGCTAGATTCATTATCCACCTTGTTGTTGCCCACCCAGGTGTCAGAAATGGATACCGGTTTGTAAAAAGTACTGGGAAGGTAAATCAGACTCAATTGTGCGGGAAGAGTGTCATACCCTCATTAACATGGCATAGACGTTAAGGACATGGAGTGATGTGAACAGCAAAATAATTGGAAACATTGATTTCACGATATAAAGAAAAGAAACAAACAAATAATTTCCAGGTGTTTTTTTTTTCAATTCCCTCTCCCCTCCACCCACTCTTGGCATTTGTGGTGCCTGCATAGATGTAAGTATATTTAGAGAATAGAAAAAAAAAGATTTATTTTTTTGCTTGTCATCTATCGCCTCATAATGGATGGGCGTACATTATTTTTTCGTAATGGGCACCCCCGCATTCTCATTCTTAGTCACAAATTTGAATCATTTATAAACCAAAAACGATGTAAATTATTGCCAAAAACTATAAACATTATCATTGGAAAAATGTACACCCCTATTCAAACATGAAATATTCCAAACCCAGTAAAGCTGTTCGCGCCGGATGTGTGCGTATGCTTTAAGCTTTTCCAGTCACATTATTTACTAAAGACAATTTTTTTTCAAAGTCTGACTCCGTATAGATGTGTATTCCTTGACTGTACTTTGTGTACTCTCAAAATGAGAGAGGCCCAGTTCTCAGAATTTTACGACACCTATGAGAGTATGCGGCAAGAGAAAACCAAGGAGATCAACACTTTCAAGGTAGGTTCTCTTTCATTTGAAATAAAATCTCATATGGCAGTAGTCATGATCACATGATGTTTAACAATCCATCAAAATCCTCCAGTAAGGTGTGCTTTTTTCATTTTGAGATATAGTACAAAATACACCCAAGAAGTCTTGTTCTGAAAAAGTTGTGGTTTTTGCAGATTTAAAATATTCACACCTTTTTTAAACTTATCGCAAAAAAACATCTTTCATTACAACTACAAAGTATCTGAAAATTACAATTTTGTAACTGGAGTTGCATTGGAAATGTGCATAATATAAGCACTTTAACATACGTTTTCTCGGTTTTAGGTATCTGACAAGTCATGCCTTTGAAGAATCGTTGAAGATTTATTGATTTTGATTTTTTTTGCCACGTCATTCACCCTCACGATAAGAGTGGCGTACACTCCGTTCTTGAATGCAAATGAGCAATGACACACTCTAATCTTCTGCACTCTTTGACAATGGCAAGAGTTCAGTCATGACATTTTTTGTGTGGAGCCAAATCACGCTGGGAACCAAAACCAGAGACAGGGAACCAACCAAAAAGTAATCTAGGTGGATAGCCATTGGTCATACAATCATTCCTACAAAGTTTGGTTGAAATTGGACGTTTTTAAGTTGAGTTATTGCATTTTTCGTGTAGAGTCAAATTACCACCTGGAGCCCAAACTAGAGAAAGGGAACCGGTGAAAAGGAAAAAGATGGATAGTCATTGGTCGACAAATATTCTTGCCAAGTTTGATTGAAATCCTTCACATGAAGACGCAGAATGGTACTGGATAGTAATGATGAAATATCTTGACCATACTTGGCCTCGTTCTGATTTCCGATTCCCAGTCCGATTCTGTGGATTTACCCCATCAACGGCGGGAGTATGTCAATTATAGGAATGGTCTATAATGCAGTTTCTTTTTATGAATGAAGTGTTTATAAGCACACATGCAAGTTTGTACTTGTTTATTGTTAACCAATATATCTTGTTAATTCCATTTGGTTATTACTTCATCTTATTCCTTTTAGAGTGAGTTAGACAAGTTACAGACTGAGAAGGAAGAGCTAGAGTCCAGGTGTAAGGATCTTGAGAGCAAGGTGGACATTCAGAATGAAGACTTCCATGAAAAGTAAGACTACCCTTACTCTGCTTTATAAATCTAGCCACAAGCCAACAAGCAGCTGATTACCTCACATAAACCAATATGACCATACAGGGAAGTATTTAAATTAATCCATATTTTTGGAATCATAAGCACATACCAAATCAACATTTTGAGAAAACCCTTCCTAGACATTTGTTTCTAAATTCCAAAAAGCAAAAAAGTTCAAAATTTCACAAATGCAAATTTTAGTTAGGCTTTCCAGAAATTTTGGGGCAAAAATACGTTTTTTGGCATTTTTTGCCAAAATTTACATTTTTGGCCAAAACTGATATCATCATAAAATAGTGGAGATTCATGCGTAGTGGTAGAAACTAGAAATAATGATGAATCAAACTTCTGCACTACAGATTATTTACATACCTCAGTAGTACTTTCTGATGCACTGCATCCGTCGTCAGCTGATGTTCTGCTGTATTTTTCTTTTTATTAGTGAGTGACGTCAGAGATGGATAATGACGTCACAGGAACTTGAGTTCAATTAGCCCCGCCCCTCTTTTGAAGCAAGGTATCCCAGAAGAGGTCTAAGTCCAGGCCTTTGTCTCTGTTCAGGTTTGGTCCATTGGTTTTAATTTGTATGGCTTCCAGTACTCTTCAAGAGAATTCTTTGGGTTCCCTCTCGAGCACCTTAACTCCGGTCCAATCTATTTCGTGGCCACCGCTCCTGACTACATGTTCCCTGACTGCTGACTTGGAACTTGCATTCAGAGAGTCGCTTTCCTAATTTTCGGTCTGATTCACCGATGTAAGATGCGTCACAGTTTTTACATTTTAGCTGGTGGACCACACCAGATTGATTTTCAGTTTCTGTCTTACCCTTGGGTGATACAAGAGTTTGTCTGAGAGTTTGATAAGGTTTGAAGGTGGTGGCGACACCAGCTGTATTGAAAGCTCGTCTCACTTTTTCTGAGACACCTTCAACAAAAGGAAGAGTGACACTGAAGGATTTCTTTTCAGTGTCAGCCTCAGTTGGTGCAGTAGGTTCTTTATTCTTGGGTTGTGCTCTAAGAAAAGTCCATTCTCCGTACCTGCAGTTCTTAAGGGCTTTCTTCACATGAGTAATTTCAACAACTAAATAATTCAAATGTAGGCCTATTTATCCAATCTTGCCACAACTAATGCTTTCAAAATTCTTATTCCCAAATAAAAAGATCAACTGTTACACACCCACAAATAGAAGTCTATATGTACCTAGATGTAAGCCGTACAATAAACTGCCAAATTTAATCCATATCATAGCCAATCCATATCATTATAGAGGTATACAACATCAACCCAACAATTAATTCTGACCTGAAAATAAGGTCATACTAATTATATCTGTCTGGTTTTTCTTGTTTTGTTTCCTCCATTGACTGGTGGTGTCTTCCCTCCCTCTCCATAGAAGCAACATAGAAAGTTTGTATAGGCCTAAAGCTGAAAAGTCATTTGTGTCCTATCATATCGTAAGGTACCTTAAGGTCAGCATAGTAAATTATGAGATACGGGCCATTGAAACTGAGCATAGTCAAGAATCACGTCCAAGGTTGAATTTCTAATTTCATTAGAAACATTACCTTTGAAGTGTATTCTATCATATTAACCAGGTTCCAACATCCATTCCATAAGACAAATGTTTTAAAAACCGATATAAAAATCCTTTTTCCGTTCAAGTTTTACCAGTACAGAAGCTCGATTTTCTCATAACTATAGTTTTCTGAATTAGTCCGATGCCTTTTACCAATTTGGATATAACTTTGCAATTGAACATCCATAACCAAAAGCAAGGTGTCATTTTAAAACTTGAAATATAATCTTTTAGATGAGACCAAAAAAATCAATTTTCATTTTGGGACCCTTAAGGTATACCTTTCGATATGATGGGGCACATTTATAGTACGTGGTAATAGCATACATATGGTGCACTGATCATAGCCTATGAAGCCTTTGCGAGGCTACTTGGTAAGATGGTTTATTAAGATTCTAATTTTACTGTTTACAGAGAAACTCAGCTAAAGTCGCGTTGTCTGGAACTTGAAAAAGACATGTCCAGGAAACAGGCAGCTTTCAATGATGCCAGGGCGACGACCGAAGATGCCTTAGCAGAAAGGCTCTCCATTGAAACAAAGTAAGTGTCTTCTAGTGATTGGCATTGTGGATGTGTACGGCCCAGGGCTGCAGTGAATGGTAGGATAATCTAATGTGACCTGACATGCCCGAAGCATAAAGATAACATAGTGTGCAGTGTGATTTAAACCCACCCTTTATATTTTAAACCCAACCTTTTTATGAAAACACCCTTTATACTGGAAAGCCATAACCCACCCTATTTTTAGAAATTATTATATAACTACTTGATGGACGAAATGCTACCCCTTGTGCGGTCGGCAAAGCAAGTAAACAATGCTAAATAAAGTAAGAAGTAAGCTTATACCGCCCTAATAACGTGCAGAAATATGACGTTTACGAAATAATCTGACGACAAAGGTTGTCATTTTTGGTTGCACCATTTGTCGTTTCATCTGTATCAAAAACTGAGTACATCCACTTCCGAACAGTTCTCAACATTTGTTATGTTTGTTTTCTTTTCACCGAATACCGATCGCTACACATGCCGCCATTCCGCCATTGATCACACAGTAATACATGCTCTGTTTTAAAGCGCGTCATCCTCAAGCACGTGGAATTAATACTCGCTGGTCTTCGCTCTTGGAACCAAATTACAACAGCCACTTATAACATGAAGTAATAGCGTGAAACTAGTAAGCATAATGTTCCAGGATCGTTCATTATTGGTAAATTTCCAAAATAATTATTTCGCTGCGTTGACAGTTCATTTATACAGACAGTGACAGATATGAAGACATTTTCAAATAGTGAAAGATACGAAGTACACGTTTCTTATCATTTTGTTACGCTTTTTATAAATACACGCGGAATACTCGCAAATCCCAATCTACACGCTTTTTACAGATTTGGCGATTTTCCAAACCCACGCTGTGAAAAGCGTGCACTGCACAATATGGATAAATTGTACGGTTTGACAATGGTCCCTTCAAATATAAGAATTTCTGCGCAAGCATTAAACTTTCCACCTTTTTATATAAAATTTCATATTTGGATAATAATAACTGCGCACTATCTTTTTGAGGTCATTGTTTAAAATCGGAGGGGTTTGTTTTTGGCCGAGGTACTTTTCTGAGGGAGCTACGCTCCCGAAGAAAAGTACCTAGACACAAAACAAACACCGATGATTTTAAACAATGACCGAATTAAAAGATGGTGCAAAGTTATTATTGTCATTAATAACCGTCTTTCGACATTTTTAAATTAAACTTATTTCTTATTGAAAAGTCTACTTACCAGGGCTGTAAGAGAATTTTGATCAGTCCAGGCATGACGATCAATGCATAATATGATAAACGTGCGTGTGTGTGGTGCATACGCGTGCTTCATCGGCGTTTTATGAGAAAACGCATTCAGCGCTAATGACATATACGCGGGTTATTATAAGAAGTCACTGTTACCTGAAAATGACCGTGCAGTTATTTGCGTAAAAGTAGAAATAATCTTATTAGATTGGATTGCGCTACTACGCAGGTTATTAAAGGCTAATAATCATTTTCAAAGAAGGCCTAAAAGATGTCATTTTAAAATATTCTTAACATTCACTAGTCTAAGTGTGCATCCATAGATGTATCAAAAAATAATATGTATCTGCATAAGTAGCAAAAGCATGCAAAATATGGTTTTGTATTGCATTAAAACGCACATGGTCCCTGAGGATGAGAAACACATAGTCCCCATGATAATATTACTCACAATTAATTTGACCTTCACAAAGGTGACTGATTTCTCACCGTCACCACTACCACTTGTTGGCATTGGTCATATTGCCATGCGTTCAAATTGTACTTACACTGAAACTTCAGAGAGTTTGGACCTATTGAGCACCTGTAAGCCTTTGACCCCCACTATAAATAGACGCTTATATTAGCGTTTTATATTGAGGAAAACTTTGAAGAAAGTATTGGTTGCCAAAAATACTTAAGCCAAATTCTGAAAAAATAGACAAGTACCTTTAGGAAGGGTCCACCAATGGTTTACAGGATTATAGACGGTCTAATACAATTAGATAATACAATGCTAATTTGTGATAGCTCACCCCGAAAAGGGGGACTCTCCAAGTTTGCGACAGAAAACTTATCAAACAACTGGTGAAAATGGGCAGCAAAAAATAAATAAAATGATAAGAATTTCCAGAAATGTGATTGCCTTGATCGATTTCAACAAGTAAGGATCTTCTATTTTAAGCTGATTTCTTTTTTGAAAAATTTTTGGAGGCAAAAATATTGCTGTTTTGTTCATTTTTTTTTTTTTTTGCTTATTGGATATTCTTATACAATGTTCCTTTTTTCAATAGAAGACACTTAGCCCTGTTGTTAATTTATGACCAACCTGGTACGGTAGAGACTGGACAGGTTTGTATGAACCATTCCTGAAACAGGGGTGTGAAATTACCTCTTTTTAGCTGATTTCCTCTTTTTTGAAAATTTATTAAAGGCTAAATTTTAGCTTTTTCTTTCATTTTTAGCCCATTTTTTCAGTGCTTTTCCTTGTTTTTGTACAATCTTCCTCTTTTTTCAAAAGAGGTCTTTCACACCTGTGCTGAAATTGCCATAAAGCTATCGCTGGCAGAAAATAGGAACTCAGAAAGAGGGCAATAGTGTCACATAAAAGATGATAATCAGCACCTCCCCATCATATCTTGCTTCAAATCAGATATTTTGTACAGGTCTTAATGAGGGGTGATGAAAAATAGCACAATTAGGCGATGGAAAAAAACACACCCTGTTTTACGGGCGTGCTGACCTTTCAAGTAGGGTCGGTCAGTTGCCCAAAATAACCGAAAAATATTTTTTTTCAAATAAATTATCTAACAAAAATTAACAAAAAATGATTTTACAAGATTTTGGTTTTTCAAAACTAAAAAAATAATCTTCCAAAAATGCATTTTTTTTCCGTATCAGATTTCACCCCAAGTTTGCATTTCATATATGATTCAGTGCTAATACCTCTCATTACAACCCAACAAAAAATCACATTGGAAGAGAAGCATGAGAAATCCCCTTCTTTTGTGTCACGTCATGCATTGTGACTATTTTTTGTCTGACATACAAAATTAGTAATTGATTCCTATTGAATAATCACGATGCACCACTAAAAGCAATTCTTGCCCTAGTTCTGAGTTTGATGTTCCACAAAAGACAGGATTTTGACACTTGTAGGAATGGTCTTTAACGCTTTTTTTGCCTTTCACCAAGGCAGTTGTTATATGCTTATCAATCCCACCTTGATATGTTTTCTAGAAGTATTCTTGAATCTTGTTTTCAAAGATATCAGTTTTTATAAAATTTCTTGGATTTCAGGAAATTTGGTCCACTGATTGTAGGTAATTTTATTTATTGCCTTTTCACCTAAATTTGTATAAATTTTCAGAAGTTTATTGCAAGTTTCAGGATGCTTTAGGCCAAAAAAAAGAAGGAACTCTCTATCAGCTTACTTAAGGTCAAAGCGTAGTAAAAAAGGGCTACGCGGATGCGGAAATACCCCCTAATTTTTTTTTTCTTTTTTCATTTTGCGGCCACTATTTTTTTTTTGCGGCCAAAACCATGAGATTTTGTCCAATTTTAGGCCAAAATTTAGCTCAAAAATTGGGACAAAAACTGTCATAAAATTATGAAATGTTTATCAAATAAAATAATTTCTTTTGATTTGAAGAGATAATTATACTGGCTTCCTCAATAGAACCTAAAAATATATACTTTTTGAACATAAGTAGCCAAAATACTGACTTAGATTTATGAAAACTTAGTTTTAAACAAGAAGCTCATTAATTATTCATGAGCTAATTTGCATATGATTTGCATAATTGATAATGCATCTTCATTTTCAGAAAGCTGAATGTCCAAGCTATCCAGTGATGTGCCACTTCCAATACCATTACAAATTAAACGAGTCTCATTAAAAACACGCCATATAGTTCCTACTACCCAGTGCACACAATTTCATGCCATTTTGGGGCAGGTTAAATAGGGTTAAAAAAAAAAAGAAATGCGCTAAATTTGGATTTTTAAAAGCTATGCAATTGAAAAGGTGATTTCCTCCAACACAAAAAATATTCAGAATTGTCTTCATAAAATATTCTGTTTAATAATCTGGTTGTGTGTGCATGTGACAACATAAGCACTATCAGTGTGTTTCTACTAACAGGTGGTTTATGGGTGATCTAGTTGATGGTGACAAAAAAATGAGTTACGTTTAGTAGAAACAAGTTGGTTAAGAGTGATATATCTTCCATCCACCACCTTTTTACCCAAGGTTGGCAATTTCCTGGGAAATACCTGGTCAATACGCGGGAAATACCATTCAATGCATATATATTTTCAAACCCCCATGGGGGTTTCCCTAACATATGTATGTTTTTGTCATTAGAATGTTATGTGAGGGCATTTTCACGGTAACGGAAGGACAATCACAGAATTTTTCTGTATTTCAAACACATACATTGCCAAAATTGAATTGGATAAAATAAAACTTATTTCATATTTAGTTGAGTATACCTGAAAACATTCATATTCAACAGGAATTTTTTCATAAAAATTCCTCTGTCGCAAAATATGCATATTAATGAGGTCGGTCACGGAAGGACATCAAAACGGACATGGTTTATCACCTCGAGTACATTTTTGAAACTTTTTATGAAATTTATGAAAAAAATTCATTTCAAAGTTACTGAATGCATTGCTTGGTGTTTCTGCAATAGTTTGCCACATTCCACTTCAAAATATATCCTACGGTTATATTTTAACAATGCAAAATGCGAAGGGATCATGGTCACGGAAGGACGGTCACGGAAGGACAATTTGTCCGCTGATTTTTGGGTGCTCTGAACCGTAAAGCCTGATCAGGATTAGCAAAAAATACAACCTCGTGTGTAAATTTGATCCTCATTTAAGCCATTTAGAGCAATAACACCCAAGTAAACAACCAAGAATGGGTTGAAAAAAATAAATAAAAATCACTACTTTTCATTATGAAAATCAAGAAATTTGATCAAAAATTAGGTTTTTTAAAGAAATTTCATAGAAAATTTTGTTCAGTTTTATCAAAGTTAGGCTTATTTTAAAGAGCTTCAAAATAGCTTTCTTTTGATACCAAGTATATGGTGGTAGCATTTTGCATTGAAAAGTTACATCCTTTTTTCAATATTTTTCTCATGTCCACTTTTTCGTGAAAATGGCCGTGAACAATTTTAAATTAATTTGCTTCAATAATAAAATTATTTATGACAAAAATATGCAAAAGGCATATTTTATATTCAATGTCTATGATACATGATGTTGCTGTTGAGGGGGTCTGATTATTTTGATTCAACATATCAGATTTGCGTATGAATCATCAAGAGACACACAAAAATAGCATGTAGATGATTTAACTTTTAAAAGCAATTATAGTGTTATAAGTTCAAAACTGCCGTTGATAATATATCAAAACTCTTAAAGATCGTCGAGTCAGCGAATAGCATACTATTAACTGAATTAAAGCATTTTTTAAAACTGTTTCTTAAACACAAATCATAAATTTCTCAGTGAAACTCTTTTATCTCTTCCCCTCTAAGTAGTAAATTGTGCACATGTTGTTCACAAATCTTAAATTCTTGAGGTTTTACAAGTCATTGTATATTTTGCAGCCATAAATAGTCATCCACTGTATATCCAGCTGAAAACACCACTTACCCCTACCCATCCTAGGGGAGTGATTTTTGTGTCTTATATGATCATGTCTGTGGTAGTTAATTAACATAATTAATGATTCAAAGCTTTAAAGCTTTAAAAACACCTCTTCTTTAAGTATTTCCCACTGTTTTTACGAGTTAACATTGTTTCGAGTGAGCTGCCCGTGCCTTTTCATTGCAATAGAAACAGGTTGGTTGACGGAACACCCACCAAATTAGTAGAGTACAAAATACGGGTGATGGTTGCTGGGTGACCAGTAGAAACACGCTATATAACATGTCGCTTGCTATTATTAAAACATGTAAAATCATTTGTATCTGTTATAGAGTTGAACAATTGTCAATGAAAATGGAGATGGCTGAAGAAACCAATCAAAGATTGGTAGAAGAACTTGAAAGGTTAGTATGGAGGGTAGCAGTTGTTTGTGCTTCATGGTCTATTTAAAGTTTGGGGTCTATATCCATTGATAGATGCCTATCGTGATGATTTGTGTTAATACACTCTACAGCAGGGGTTCTCAACTAGTCCTTACAATGCGCCACATGAATAAGAAAAATTGTGGGGAAAGTGCCAAACTTGCCTATTTCTAAGCACATTTCTAATGTATTTCTTTGTTTTTAGAGAGCCGCAAACGCCAAATGTGGCGCCCGCATTGCTAGTTGAGTATCCCTGCCCTACAGGTTGTAACATAAAATATTATTTTTATCGGCATCATGAAGAAAATAGAAATAGTGAAATCGCAAAATTTTCTTTATTTAAAAGGCTGTCTCATTAGCTACTAAAGAGCACCTTAAATGTTATCATTTAATGGCTAGCTGCAAAAGTTACGCCCATTTAAATGGAAACCGATGAAAACCATCTGGGTCAAATTCACCATTATTTCCACTTATAAGAGTTATTCATGATTTGATCAAGATAAAATGACAAAAGACACACATCTTGTTTAAGTTCATTTCATGTTTTTATTTTTCTTAAATTATTGCCTATGTCCTAAAGTGTAAATAATTGCCTTATAAACCTGATATCTTTGGTGGAAAGCAAAGTACTACACCTGGTAACACCCCCATGCTGCAATTTTCCTCTTGACAATTTTTTTCACACAGTTCAGTTTCATTTTTAAAAGTCAGTAAGGTAAATGTTCAAATTAAAATTTCTCTTTCTATTCGTCACGCTGATAAAATTATGGCCTATCTGATATTTTTTAGTTTTGAGAAAATCAAGATAAACAATCTGGTTTTGTTGGTTTATTGATTTCATTTATCATTTCTTGGGTAAAATCTTCATGATACAAAGCAACTATCATAGCTGTATGTTGACATGTAATGATAGGTATTACGTAACCACCAAACATCACTTAGGCAATTTTATAATGTTAGATAGGTAAAAATATGTGTCAGATAAGGCAACTATATTATATGTCAAGTTGTCAGATAGGCCGTTTTACAAGGACTGCACCCAAGCTTAATCAGTTGATTTCAAATTTCACTCTTTGTGTCGGTGAGCGTATGGTACCACCAGCCAATAGTTGTTCAGAATTAATGCATCTAAAAATGTACGGGTCTGGTTATATTTAGTTTTCACATTTATTGCACTGAAAATGCAGAAAATTTTCAGGAATTTTTTTGACAAAAATGTGCAAACTAATGAGCTTGTACGTGATTGGTTGAAAAAATGGCCATTGCTTTACCTTCTTGTGATCTAGAGTACTCATTTCAATAACAAAACCGGTTGCAGAACTTCATTATTACGACTAAAGGCTTCAAATATCATTGAAGAACACTTTAAAAGCCTCTCTGAATTAATTTAACCATATTTTATTTTTATGCATCTTCTCTCTTCAGAATTAAAGCCTTGGAAAGCACCCACTTCACCGAAAAAGAAGACATAAAATCTCAACTTGCTGAAATAGGTGAAGAAAAGACAAAACTGGCAAAGGTAAGAAAAAGATATGTCTAATTAAGTGATTTGATCATGAAAATCAATTTTCTCATGAGGACTGTGTAGGTAGGGTTGAATCATTTGAATAGGATTATTAAATGTCTTCCAAAAATGTTAATAGACCAATGAAATGTTCACCAAGGTCACTCGCTTTATTCGTATGGTAAAGAGTTTGATTTGAAGATCCAAAAATAGCCTGAGAATATGATTCTTAATCACAATTAAATGATTCCAAATTGAAACTGAACAAGATTGAATGTCAGCCAATTTGCTGTCGAAGTGATGTCAAAATCCGATTGCATTACCTCGGCAACCGTTCCACACATACACAGGGCTCACAGAATCAACTTGGATTACCCTCTGGCAGAAACTATGCAACCCACTGTGAGCTGTGTGTATAGTGTGAATGGGATAACACAGACTATTGTGTAATCACTTCGACAGCGAATTCAGCAGTGAAGTAGGTGTGGATTATTTTGACATTGATTGAACAGAGATGAAAAGTTGATGAACTCCTCTTGTAAGTTGCCTTGTTCTTACTCATTTCAAATAGTACAATGACTCTCTTGTATATAGGATGTTGATGTTCTGAAAAAGAAGAACCTAGAATTAAGCAACGAGAATGCCAAACTTGTAGGACATCAGAACATGAAGCAAAAGATCCAGCATCATTACCAAATCAAACAAGAAAATAACACTCTGAGAGAGGTAAGCTGTTGTTTAGACCTAAAAAATAACAGTAATACTGGAGAAACTCAAGTCAAATAGCAAATCTGTTACTGAACTTAATTGTTTTAGAGCAGACTACGTTTCAGGTTGCCCCTGCAACACTTTGTCAGGTTTTGACCTGCTGGATTGGTCACGTGACAGTTGACTCGGAAAGGTTTTGATGGGCTGATCCCAACCACGCAAGTTATGTCGCCGTCCTCCCTTTTGGTTCAATGATGGATTTCCACCTGTTCCCAAATTACCTCCTTAATTCCTCTCCTATGTCACTATTCCTCCCCACCCAAGATGGTGGAGTCTTGAAAATTAACGGGATGTCCAGTGTCTTTAATATGCAAGTACACTGCAGAGTTATGAGGTATGTTAGAGCTAGGTCTACAGTGTGGATTGACCTTAACTTCACTAGGACATCTAATTTAGTTTCATGTGGCCAATTTGGATTCTTACAGACACA
>JXSR01S013958.1:36834-49111 GCA_000969725.1 Ophiothrix spiculata | reverse complement strand
ATACTTGATTTTTGTTAACAATTGTATTTCCGCCTCTTTAAGATAACGTATCTGTCATAACGTATCCGTTTGATTCTTTTCTAAATCGTACGTTAATAGGCAACACAGCATACTTAACAACTTACTTTTTACACTCGATGAGTAAGCTTCTACAATAGTTAACAATGATAGCATTCCCCTTTATCCCATCCTCACATTTTGACTGCATTTTGAGAAACATTCGAACGATAAACATCTTATTCTTATGTGGCCTTAAAAGTCTAAAGTATTATTCGTAATTTCATGATATGTATCTTGCCTAAATACTGGCGGGATTTTGACTAATAATACTTCTAATGTTTTCAAAATTTTATTTCTTTTAGAATAAACTTATATCGTCATTTTAAAGAGGCTTCTGGAAGTGAAATAAAAAATCAAAGGTTATGTATAACGGGCCTTTCTGGCCTTCCAGCCTACTCCTCCATTAGTTTTGTTTTTATTTAATGTGTTTTGTTGTACTCTTGTGTGTTTTAAATGGAAATATAGTTGTTACTTGATATAATCTATAGATCCCTGATCTTCATGTATGCTAAATGTGTCATCATAAATAATAAGTAAATTGAACATGAAATATCCCCATTGCGATATCCTCGAAGAACAGTAGTCTCAAATCTTTGACGAGTGCATTTCACGTGTTTTCTTTTAAATATGTATCTCTAACTGAATGTTACTTCTTCTTGTAAACTAAATCCGCTATTAAAGAATATCATACACCCTGAAACAGTTTATTTATTTTTTAAAACAGATAAAATTGTGTTTCATTTAATGTAGATTATTCTTACCCAGCGGGAATGTTACATTCAGCTATAAAGTAATCTCGTAATGGGATATCCCGTCAGACAACGAATTTTATATCTATAAAATTATTTGCTTCAGGTTATTTAATGTTGTTTATACATCAGTCTGGAGAATTGAATCTAATGCATATAAGTGGTCAGTAATGCAGTTTCTCGGGATTTGATAAAGAGATATTACTTTCCTTGCGTTTAGTAAGTCTGAATTCTCAAAAAAATGAGGTAAACTTAATATTTTTGTTTTATACAAAAGAGTTAAATGGTAGCCAGAAAAACTATGACGTAGATACTTTGTTCAGTATTCTGTTTTTACGACGCCAGTACCTTTTCAGGGACGCAGAACATCATGAAACTTTACCCCGAAGAGATGCTTCAGTGTGAGTCGGTTTAAGCGTAGTGATGTTTATTCATTTTTTCCCCATGTGACATCCATTGAACAAACAAAACAATGCAATAACTCTAAAGTGCCTCTTTGTTCCCCAAACCTTCGCTTTAAGTGTCACGGTTTTGACTTATTTCGACACAATAATATGTTGCCTCTTTGTTACCCAGACCTCCACTTAGTGTCACGGTTTTGACTGATTTCGATACAATAATATGTTGCTGATGGGCTTACACATATTTTTATATTGCGACCATAAAATTAATAACCAAAACCTTCTCCTGACTCATATATTGAAGAACGACCTAATATAAACTTGAATTGACTTGAGGCTTATGGTATATTTTGGAGAAAGTTTGTCTAGATTTAGACAAGCTTGTTAACTCCTAAAGCGGACGATGAGAAAAATATACCTTGCTGTCATTAAACAGGTCACAAAGGATCCATAATTGCAACTCAATGTACATAATATACAACGTGAGCCAAATCTGTAATTTCTAAGAGAAGTTATGTTTGTTTTAGCATGTTTAGTAAAAAAACGTCATTTTGCAAGCTGTCCACGGAATTGATGAGCGAACAAAATGCTGAGTATTAGTACTTTTGCTGTTCATTTACCTGTTGCTAATACCCCGCTCTTCCTTCGGCCAAAATTGGTCCCAATGGCCATTTTTGGAAAATTTATTCTGTCTTATCCGAAGGTGGCTTACGATGTATATACTACTTCCAGTGCCAACGACCGGCTTTACAAATTCATTATCAGGCAGGTTCTAAACTGTTTTCATGTATGCCATTGATTGATATTTTGTAATTGGAATTCCTCCATCGTTTTAAATTGTTCTTTTAAGTTTTCCTTTTAGTTAAAGATCAAAATATCATGGACAGCTTTTCCTATGAATCACCAATCTCGTTGATTCGATGTTTAAACATCAGCCGAAGGAAAGGTTGGGTATTTCTATACAGGTAACCATTCAAATTAAGTGTTTCCTTAGCATGTGTAATTGTTTGCTTAATTAATCAGTGGACAGATTGAAACATTGGTTTCTTTATTAAAACAGGCATAAATCCTCTTAGAAATAACCGAGTTCCTTCATTTCTTTTTTGAAGCAGACTGCACATTTGCAAGATGCTTACAAATGGTTTTAAATATCAGTAGTTCTCTTCTTATGCAAAAAAACTGCATGAATCTCGGTCGGTTTCGGTTTGACTCACGCTGTATACTCTACATCTATTCTGTTCACTATACACATATACAAAAAATGGAATAGGAAAAAACAAGGAACCTTGAATTTTAATTTGTTCCGTCTTTGATTGTGTTGCCATTCCATTTAGCTTTAATCTCAAAAATGCACAAAATGCTCTTCCAATGACACTTCTTTACATTAAATCAATGCAGAGGCTGACAATAATGCACGGAAAGTTGTCAGTTCAATATGAATACGGAAACCTCCCTTGGTTTAAAATCCACATGAATGCTTATGAAGGTGTAATAAATGAATTCGGAATTTTCCAATTTAAAATTTATAATGTCAGTGAAAACAAAATGTGGAAAGAACTACGTTCTACTTGCAAGCTTATAAAAGTGTATTAACTGAATTTATAACTTTTCTCCCTTTTTAAAATCTATATTAACAACAACCCAAACAGAGGTTGATGAAATTACAAGACACACAGATCCCAATATTAATGTATAATTATCAGGATATATTATTACTATGTTTGTTTGCTCTGTGATTTTAGACCCAAACTTGCCAAAAATTAAATTGAGATTATTATCATTATTCCTAGTGGATGATCTAACTGACAGAGGAGACAATTGAAATATGATAAAGAATATAGCAATGATCCAATTGTGCAAGGTTAGATTAAAGGGGCTATTATTTATCATCCATCATCCACTTTTGATCCTCAAGGTCACCTCTATCCAAATTGCGTTTTACTGGTGTATATTACAAACCCCAAACCATTCTGTCAAATGTGCTTGCACTTTTGAGAAAAGTGAGAAAATATATATACATGTATAATATCAGGGGACCTGACAGTTATTACAAGACAGTAGCTTAAAAAAGCGTGTAACTTTAAAACGAATGGCCTGAAATTTTCAGCATGCATTTATGCTGTACTCTTCTTTTTATTTAGGGAAAAATAATGGAGTTTGTCGTCGCATCAGAATCATAAATTGCACCTTTAAGATTAATATCGATGTATCGATTTGGGATGCGATGCCCGGATGCGATGTCGCTGCAAACGTTAGGTTTTTCAATAGCAATCAATAGATGGACATAATACACAAAACTATACATTCTGTGCAAATGAACGGTAGAAGGAAAAACTGCAGTAACAAAATTTAAACTTTGAATATGGAGGGTAATTTAGCACATACTATTCAAGTAATCGATACAAACTTTCTTTCAAATTACAAATTACTTTAGAACAGCCTCAACATACATTAAAATTCATACAAATGACATAATTTCAATTTAATTATTATTTATTTTTCCTAATTCCTAAAACACACATTATAAAAACAAAAATATTCCTTTTCAAAGTGAAAGTATTATTATATATCTACATTTACATAATGGTAAACGAAGTTACCGTAGCAAAATCAAATATAACGATAAGACCCAAAAACAAAGGCATAACAAAAATTGCCATGATAGTAATATATCATACTACTTATTCCTTAATATGTAAATGAATTTTTCTGATAACGAAGACTAATAACATAAACAATTAAAATAATAATCCAAAACCAAAGTGTGTGGTTGTTGTAATTTTTTTTTGTCTATCTCCATAATGATAATAATTATTTAACATCTAATAGCACAATTATATAAACTTGAAAAAATATAGTACAACATCAGAGTAAATATATGTTGAAGCCGTTATTGCTATGTATCTGTAACACCTTCATATATTTTATCATTAATATTAGAGAGAAGTTCTTTCTGCTGTCGACGCCGTGAATACATTCATGCATTTGGAGGTAAAAAACAAAAAAGTAGGACTTGAGTGAATATACAATGCTGTGCGAATAGAAATCATTACAACTCGATAAAGATTGGGCAAACTGGGAACTTGCAATGACATTTATGTATCAGTGAAAAAGTAAGGTGAACTGTAAAAAAAACGAAGCTATGTTTTTGATTTGATTTTTATCTCTCTTGCTCAATAATTCATCGATAAAGCAATGAAAACAAAAAAGACGTAACCGATGTCATTATTCATGTTGATGTTGTTATTTTTGTTTTCTTGTTGTTTTGTTGTACGTGTTGCTGCTGTTGTTGTTGTTTTGTTAAAATATTTGGATAGATTTTGTTAGGGCTTTGAAAACTCAACAATGAATCATTATACAAGACAGTTTACATACTTTAATCAATCATTTCACAGCAAATTATTTAATGTGCGCGAAAAAATTACTTTTTGCCTGAAATTTGATGTTTTTTGACAAAAAATCGTAAAATTTGACACGTAAAATTTATTAAGCACAAACACAACAATTGTAAATCACTTTTTATTATTTGCAGAATATAAGCTATATTCCGGTGCTCTGTTCAACGAAAATAGCTATGAAAATAGGTCCCTGACAGACAACCCCCCTGAAGTTCCAAATACCCCACCCACTGTTCCAATTACCCTAGGTTGGGTGTGAAATTGGGGTAATTGGAACACTTATAATTAATGGAATCTGATCACGACAAAGTTGAAAATGTTCGTCATGTGCTATAGTTTAAATATAAACTCACGAGGTCTCTGAATTTCATTACAATATCTGCGTTTTTAACTAACGAATACGTTCCATTTACCCCATTTACCCTATAAGAGAATGTTGGCTTTTGATTTTAAAGATCAAAAGAGCATGCCTTGTGCCTTGTAATGGATATATTATGTTTCTTGCATCTTAACATTTTCCATGAAACGAATGTTACCCTTTATCAAGTGAAAAATCAAAGGAAGCCTACGTGTCCTTTTCTTGTCTTTTAGTTGTGAGAATTCAGTAACACGAATACCTGATATCAGTTCCGCCTTCTTATTTCAAGGATATCTTAAAGTAGAAAGGTTAAAACGTGTTACTGTATGCCACTGCTGCTTTTATGGTAGACAGTATATATTAAGGGGAAATTTCATCATTAATAGTATAAGCTGTGTAAAATGCGAGGATCTAACATTAATAATCAGGTTTGCAGCATAACATTTTTCCAAGTAAGCTTGTTTTTAATACATATGATATAATAAACTAAGATTCCTCCATAACCTATAGATTCCGCCCAATTCATTTTCAAATAAATACAATTTTAACAGAAAATAGCACCATTATCCGTAAAATTTACAATCAAAAAAGAAATTAAATATTAAAAAATGATTTCCCACAAAATATGTGATATGACTATTTCTCAAGCTTACAAACCCCTTCAATACCATCCAATTTGAATATCCATGCAGGCAGAAGATGTATTCTATGATATTGACTACGATACCAAAAGCGAACACTGATTTGTTTTTCAGGAACCAAATGTTCAAAGCATCTTCATAAGAGAATATTGAGGACGGAGGATGGTTTTGCATGCCCCTTTTTTATCATCATGTCACTGTTTTGTGTTAATTGAAGTGATAAAAGTGAGTCAAGTATGGAAACATACAATACTGCTCTGAGATAGAGTCTATAAACAACCATTTATTTACTCTAATCAAACCAAAAATTAAAGTGTTTTATAATTTGTACGAAATCTTCTTATAATCTAGAGACTTACATGACATTGTTTAAGCAAGTTCATGTCTTAAAGAGTCTTGTCACGATAACACAATTGTCGAATGCAGAATTTCAGTATAAAACACCCCTTTTTAAAATCATCTACATGTGAAGGTAGAATTTACTTATTTGTAAATTATTAACTGAATATTTTCTCCATCCTTCCCCTTCATAGACTTATATAAAAGAAAAGTCTTTTAAATCTTGACACTTAATTTTATATATTTGATATCTATTTCGGGATATTGGGTCATTTGTTTGATACATATAAATTCATAGATAGAGTAATATTATCCCGACTGCTTGATCAATATTTCATAAATGTCACGTGTTTATTTTGCTTTATTAAAGAAAAATAAGTATTTGAGGCTATGAACCTTTTTAAAGAGGTGGTCAATGTATTCTCACGCTACAGCTGAGCGAAACGCCTTTTTCAGTCCAGTGTATTTTTGGCCCATTTCAAAAAAATGTATATAATGTTTAATATTTTCAAACTATATAGTAAAAATATGAAATCCTGAAAATTTCCCGATTATTGGGAAAACAGAAGTAATTAAAAACATTAATTGAAGATCTCATAGCTCAAGTTTTGACAAATACGAAATCAGTGGCGACACGTATTCAATCAGACTTACGCCCGGGAATTTATAACACAGTATGGGAATTTTCACTCTGTCAATAAAAAGGATTACTACTCATCTGCATCGATCTTGCCTAATGTTACTTGTTGTTATTGATTAGTAAAGTTCCGTGATAGAGCTTCATTTTCTAAGCGAAGAAAATTTTGCAGTTTTACAACACAGGTTACTGCTAGGCGAAATCTCACGGCAATTTAAAAGCGTGGAGAAATTAATCTCGAACAGAACTTGAAGTTTTTTAGCGTATAGCATACACAATGTCATTAAATCGGATGCTATTTTAAAGAAGACTTACTACAGATCTTAAATGTTCAAAAATAAATTATTCAAATACCTTAAAAGAATTGGAAAATTGATTTTTTTCTGTCTAAAAATGGAAACAATTTCCAAATTAGAGAGTTCGCATATCAAAATGACCGTATTTTGAAGAGAAATACTAGGTAAGTGGTGTCACTTAGCAACCAGTGCAACTGACCATCGTAATGAATGGGTATCAATATATCAATACATTATTCCTGGGTATATAGCTTTTATAGATTGATTCATGTGTGTGGGGAACTAAGAAGTCGTAAGATTTTTTTTTTTTGTCTTTTTCTTTCCAAAACTTCTCTTATAAAAAATAATTAATTTTATAGTTATTAGCATGACAAGAATAAGCAATTCATTATTTATCAATGTGATCAAAATTATGGAAAATGATGCTTTCATTCGTGTGAACTGGCAAGTTGAAAAAATGAGTCCAGTAGGCTTATAACCAAAATTAAAAATTTCAAAAAGGATCCAGCACTGACAGAGTTAATACGAGGATTCATGGTGATGCTGAAAGAACTATTTTTCTGTTTATAGATAATTATGATTAGCTGTAATCAGTGACTTGATGAGCACAAATACATTCAAGCTAAATCATCAAAAGATAGATTTCTTTAGTACGTCTTCTGCCTACAACAATTATTCATTAGTGATTAAAAGCTTGAGATTCATCATAGAAATTGGAAACAGAACGACTCAACATCTCCTACCACAATGTCAATGACTAACGATGTTATAACTACAACAAAAACTGTCACTAACAAACAGGCAGGACTATTAAACCTGCCTGACTTGTTTAATGTTAGTAAAGAAGCTGATTGACTAGTTTGTTTTCAGTGAAGGTTCCCGATTTTTTACAGAGACGCAGAAGATCACGAAAATTAACCCCAAAACGTATTCATGTTTTTTGTGCTTTTAAAACCCCTTTTCAAATTGACGTCAAATAGATGCAGTGGTGCACGAAATGTTGATAGTTTAATATAAATACGGACCCATCCTTGCTTTGGAATTCACATGATTGATTAAAGTGGTGTTATAAATAAATCGGGGTTCCCCTGTTTACAATTATGTAAAATTTTGAACAACCAGAGTGTGATGTATAAACGCACATCACAGCACAGATCCCCAAGTGATTATATTGTAATATAATAGTTAGCTCATTTGTTAGTTTTATATTTTTTAGATTATCTTGGGAAAAAACGTTTTAGATGATCTAAAAGTACAAAGGTAGCAAGTGGAATATTTTTAAGAATATTGCAATGGTTAGGGATGTACCGTGAATGTAAAATGTGATGACATGTAATATGTTTGCAACACTTTGGTATGCAATATTGCAAACATTGATGTTGATGGTTGATGTTGTGGAACAGTCAATAGATGGCGATGATAAACAAAAATTTACGGTCTGTGCAGATAAAAGGAAAAGGAAAAAATTAGCATAACTACAATTGATGTGATTTAAACAATTGACTAATATTGTGATATTACATATTGCAAGCATATATTTTATCTTAAAAACTATGTGCCTAAATCAAAACATACATTGGAGGTAAAAACAAAGTAAGATATACATATAGAACGGCACGTGCCGTTCTATATGTATATCTGAATTTTTGGTGAGTCTTTATTTTGTTCCTGTTTTTACTTGTTGTATTTACTTTAGGCCTATTTACACACTTTCTATGATTTAGGCCTATATATTGTGTTATTTTTTCATCACATCAAGTTGGCTTACTTTGTTTTTACCTCCAATTTATTATTATGATCTAGGTAACCTCCCGTATCATATTTGATCCTTGACGTGTTTTGTGCCTTGTCCGTTGGAACTACCTCTCCCATTTTTATTAAATCAAAACATTCAAAAAACACCTCAGAACTCAAACTCTCTGAGAACAACCTGAATATATTTTTCAAACTGAATTAATGATAAAATATGCGTTGTCATTTATTTTTCCTAAATTAAACATTATCGAAAGAATTAGCTTTTTCACACTTGCAAAGGGTATAATATTATTCATATATTTTTACTTCAACTCATGTTATGCTGCTTTGGTAATTGGTATGAATATGCATTGCATAGGTATGATTCATTAACTTAAAAACCGTTTAAATCTGCCAAAAATAAATTCGTATTATAGTTAAAATTTTAATCCATGGAAGCCATACTTGATAATAAAATAAGTGTTGTGATGTTACACAAGACTTTTTACTTGAATTTAGAAGAATTACAAGTCTTTTGTGGAATAACCCATTGCTGCCAGCAAAATGGGTATTCCTATTCGTATGCCATTGGAAATTTGTTGTTCCAACATCTTGTTCTATAAATCATAGAACATGATTGAAAGGTACGATAAATAATGTTACGATTGCAAATCCATAGCAACTCTATTATAACTCAAAGAATGTCATTGAATAACACTCTTGAAATGCATCACAATTTGAGCCATTATTAAATGTGTTGTAAGATATACGATGTATCCTATTTATTGCAGAATGGTCTGAAAATACAGACGAATACTTACCTAAAAATGAAGCCAAATATTGTCAATTTCATGTATCATTAAAAAACGATTGAAACCCAGTGATTCCAGATTTGTAATAACTGAAACAGTTATCAAGTTAAAAAGGAAAAATAACGGCTAAACGATAAAGAGTTATTTATCTACGCAAAAATGAGTAATCTGTTAATGAGATGACTTAAATATTTTAAATTTTGTGCAAAATCTTACGAACTTTAAACTGACGTGGCATTTTTTCAGCAAATCCATATGTGTAAAATGTGCAAAACAGAGCAATTGGATTTTAAAACAACCTCTTATTACCTCTAACTGAATATTTGCTTCATCCTTCCCCTTCATATATTGTGTTGCGTATGTTATGTAAAGAAATTCTTTCAAATTTTGACACTTCATTTTATATATTTATTATCTATTTGAAGATTGAAGTTAAGTGTGTCATACACGATACCTGGTATAATTTATGAATATTCTTATCTGATGCATATAAATTTGGAAATTTAGAGGGAGATAATATTTTCTCGATTTCGTGATCAATATTTTATAAATGTCAGATGGTTATTTTATATATTTTCAAAACATAAGTATCCAGAATACCGTGTAAAGAAGACGCGGAATCGGTACCAACTAAAGCAACACGTATCGGTTGTTTTGTTAGGTAGGGTTAGAAAGAAAATGCTTTTTGTTTTGGCATTGTGGTATAAAACGTTACATAAATTGGTATATGACAGTGCATATATGTGATGACTCACCCCGAAAAGGGGGACTTTGCGACCGAACACTTTTCGAGAAACTGATGAAAATAGGCAGCAAAAAATAAAGAAAACGATAAGAATTCCCAGGAGATTTTCTGTTGTACAATTTGATCGCCTTGATCAATTTCAACAAATAATGTGTCATTTTTAAGCTTAGAAAATGCTGTAACAGATGAAATTATAAAATCAAAATTGATATCATCTTCAAAGTCCCCTTTTCGGGGTGAGCCATCACATATATTGGTTAGTACACAACACCCGAGTTCAAATGTGTTGTAAACATTTAGTTCTCAGTTTTTTTGTAAAATTAGCATATTTAAAAATCGTATTTCTTATTCACTGCGTCCACAAGTCCATGTAAACCTATTGTGTGGTATATTCACATTCACAAAACATTAAGATCTGGGCATTTACGATTTTGTAAACCAATTACCAGTGATTGCGAATTCTAGTGCTTAACTAATTGTGAAATAATTTTTGCAATCTTCTTAAGGTGTACAATTACAAATAATGGGTCTGTTTACGAGACACAATTTTCACCTAAGAAGCCACTTCAATTAACGAGTGAACAAAATCAAAATCACTGCACAAAGCGTGTTTGTGTTTAGCAACTGATTTTGTTAATTTTAATTAAAATGTTATTACCAAACTCTGCCTACATGAATCTTTTTGTTCTTAGAATATGTTATCAAAGCATATTGTGCATATATATCTCCCAAAACGGTTTTGAAAAATAATGCTTGGTTTTAGATATATCGCGTGAGATTCGAGCAATTGTCATTTCAGTAAGGCTTGACGTCCAAAGACATTTGCTCACCCGATATACATTCGCTCGCGATGTTCGCTCTGTCTTATTCGATGCAATGCAGTCGTAATGACGCGTACAATGATTGAATATTAGTTGAATCGATGTTAACATCGATTTAAATAATGCTAACATCGATTTAACAAATATTCAAGCATTGTAAGCAATATTTTCTCTCCATTTTAGAGAATATGTCATAGTGAATATCATGAGCGAATGTCTCTCGGTTGAGCGAATGTCTTTGGACGCCAAGCCTAAGTAAGAGAACTTATTGTATCGGTCCCTTTACAGCCCATATAAATTCAATGACATATATATCCTTCGCCCGAAGGCACAACTTTCGGCGCAGTGTGATAAGTCAACCATGTTCGAGATGCAGATATTCGAAAAGTGTAAGGGATGAGCTTCAACTGAGTTTTTTGTTACTTGAAAATTGGATGTGTGGTTCCTGAGCTATGGATTTTTTAATAATATATGATTGTTTTTCTCCAAAATAGAACATTATTTCTACACGCCACATGGTAGAAACATTTTTATATATCAAAGACATTTTTCAGCCCAATTCATTAACAAACGTTACGTCTAATTGACAAAGAAAAATTAGAGCACAATGCTGCACCTTTTCTTACGTATTTTGAGGTTGTCAACTCTTTTGTGTTCATTGGGGAGAAAATATGCAGTGATCAAGCATTCAAATTAGACTGTGGGAAATCAGGAAATCGCATTTTATTAATAGAAAACCAGAAAGCCACCTTAAATGTCGTTAAAAATACTCATTCTATCATAAACAGTGACCATCTTGTCATTTAAAAACGAAAGACACAGAAAACCAATTTTGTAATTTATAAGATACGCAAAATGTCACGCAATATTACTCACTTCGTCATTTTAAAATTGAAACCCTTTTTATCATAAGAAAACACGTAAAATATCAGATTGACATTGACGTTTATAAAAACATAAAATATCACACATTTATGGTCAATTTTGTCTTTTATAAAACACTCGTAAAATGTCACACAATAGGGCCCATTTCATGAATTTAAAATCTTGACAAGTATGTTACACAATATGGTCCATTTTGTCATTAATAAAAACACAAATTCATAAAAATTTGCTGAAATGACCATTTCTGAATATCTCTGTATCTTTGATATTGTTCAAAGTCGTTTGGGAACATATTGGGAGACATTAGGGAGTAAACTGCTTTGATAACATATTAAAAGTGCATAAAGATCCATGCAGGTAGTTGGTAATGATTTGTTAAATACAAAATGGTCTGAACTCAC
>JXSR01S013957.1:5221-16501 GCA_000969725.1 Ophiothrix spiculata | reverse complement strand
CATAATTAATTACAATCAAAGTACACATAAAGGGAGCTCTGAAATACAAAACTGCTAAATAAAATTAAAACAGTTTGACCAATTTACCTGAAATTTAAAACTTAAACCTTTTTATTTTTCTTTAACTTAAAACCAAATATGGGAAAGATCAGACGAAGCTCCTTAAAATGATGAATTTCAGCACATTGAAAAAGTACAATACACATACCGGTCTTTGAAATTTGAATACATCGTAAGAAGTGATCTTTCATATGACGGTGAAAATTAAAATCAGACTATGTACATGTACCTTTAAGTTAAGTGTACCCTCCCAGACTACATTTCTGTGATATCATACAGAATGGAAATGCTCTAATATTTCAATGGTTTAAATAATTTTGGCAAAATCTTATTGGCACAACCAAAATTTAAGTACATAATTTTTACTGCCTTGATATATAATAGCCCCTGTAATTTTACAACGATCATGCTATTCAGGAACAATTGAATACGCCAGTGTAAGAAAACCCCTAGTCCAATAGCTCCCTTCTGTTAATTATACTTATAGAATATTAAATGCATACAAATCTCCGAAAATGCTTTCACATCACTAAAAAGCATTTCCATGTCAATATCCTAATCATAGTGTCACATTTGACCTTGTAGTTGACTTTTTAGACATTGTTAGATAATTGTTATAGTACATAGTTGCTATATTCAAACAGTCAGTAGAAGAAAACCCAAACTTCATGGGTTCCCTTCTGCAACTATATACTAGAAAAATTATCTAACAATGTCTAAAAAAGTCAACTACAAGGTCAAATGTGGCACTTTGATTGGAATAAAGACATGGAAATGCTTTTTAGTGATTTGTATGCATTTGTATTTTACAGAACTTTTTTAACAGAAGGGAGCTATTGGAGTTGGGGTTTTCTTGTACTGGCGTATTCAATTCCAATCTTTGACAATAAACTCTCACACACGTTAGCTGTGATACAGCTCACTGATAATACCATGCCTAAAAAACTAGCGTTTTTTAAGACTGAAGTAGATGAATTCTGGCCTACCAATGAGCTGTGTTTGATAGGACTCGTTTGGACCACAATACCTCCAATTTTGAGCACCATGGCTGGGGATGCCATTACACTTGGCAGCCCAGTATCTCCTCTCTATATCTATGGCAAAAGCACTGTAACAAGAGCACCAATTCAAAATGGTTTCAATTACCTTGCATCTTACCAAGGGTGCACCCAGCTCATTGGTTTGACTTGAAAAAAGTTAACAGCATTTATTGACCAGGTAAAATGTTTTACTCATTGGTCAGATTTGAGATATTATTTCTAAGAAGATAATAATGAAGACCTACTTTATGTTCATTAAAAGCATTAATATTAGGGGTCAAAATAAATTGCTACATGTGGCTGAATGAAGCCACTTCCACAGCTGCATTGCTTGAGCCAGTATAATGGATTCAAGCGTTCTCCTGGACTGTTGATATCCATTTGGTTCTTCCAGGACATTGGACAATATACATATAAACAAGATAGTTGCAATTGCATATTTTCTAAAAACTTCAAATAAATATAAAATGTATTCTCCATTATGTCGATCCATTAGTATCACCTATACAGCCCTCAGACTGTGCTTTACTCTTCTCATCTTGATTAGTCTCTGCATCAGTATTAGCACTAATTTGTTCACTGGCTTCAGAGTTTGACACTGTTGTGTCCACAGTTGTTTGTGAGTCTGATTTTGAGGAAACAGTCTCTTCCTCACACTGTTTTGTCTCACTTTTATCTTTGCTATCATTAGAGTTTGCTGTTTCTTTTGCAGGTGTGTGTTTCTTGGCTTCGTAGATGAGACGTTTTACACCAACCATCCACTGACTAACCTGAAAAATGAAAATAACGAATAGATTTTGTAATAAATGAGAGAATCAAAATGACAAAGTTGTGTATACATTGCTTTAGAATGCCCGTCACAGTTGCTGCAACAGTATAATGACATCAAATTCCTTTTTCAAATTTTCAACATAAAATCTACACATATAAAATTAATAACAGAAATTCAAATGCGATTAACTATGGTTACTACAAGTTGATATTCAGGTTGGCAATGCCAAAAAAAACACCCTTTTTCTGGAAAGTATCATCTCACCCCTACAAATGTGTACATGACAATTGTTACAAAAGCAAGTTCACTATTTCAATATCACAATGCATGCTCAAAAATGTTGATGTACTGATTTATTTTGCCTCCATTATTAATGATTTTAATAGTTTACATCATTTTCGCCATAAAATATTGGATTTTTTGACTTTGTTGATCCGAAGCTGATCAAAATGGTTTGCCTGAGAGTTTTGTGTATAAATAAAATGTTTACAAAATTGAAGACATTTAGGTACAATTGATTTTTGACCGGGACTAGAGGTAAGAAATAGCTAACTCGGTTGTTCACTTCAAAGAATCAAAAACAAATTCCTCCCTATGCGATCTTAGAATTAGATGATGGCATGATCAAATGAATGGTCATATGGTCCTGTGAAACCCATACCTGTCAACATTTTCAAATTCTGATGAAGGACACGTCTGTAATCACTTAAATTTAAGAGTAATGATTCCAGGCAACTGACTTACTGAGGCCAAAAAAGTACACCCAACAATTTTTTAATTTGTTTTTGAAAGCTGAAAAAGTCTAACAAGTGCAAGACAATTCATAACGATCTCATTTTCAATTTCTCGACAAAATGTAGCACGTACACGGTCTGTAATACACACTAGCAGGACATCACGATAGGTTTTTTTTCAAAGCGGGAGATATCGGAATATTTTTTTTCCAAAGCGGGAGATAGGGCTACCCGATCAACAAGGCTAATTAAAAGCGGGAGACTCCCGTCTAAATAGGTAGATTTGACGGGTATGAAAACAATGAAAGACACTACATAAGTAGGTCATGTTACATATTGAGTTTGATTTTAGACACCGTTATGGGCTTTACACACACATTGGGTATTTTAGACACTTTTTTTCATTGTAATAGACACCCTATCAATTTTGTAGACACCTTTCTCTTGTTGACACCTTTTTGACATCTATGGCCGCCCATAGTTTGATGTCATGACAAAATGTTTGATAGCGAACATGTTGTTTGAAGACCTGACTATAAATTGACCCATATATAAAGTTAAATCTATGCAAGCAGGTGAGGTAAATCAGTATATCTGTAGATTTAGCACACTAAACTGCAGTGTACTCCAAACGACCTAATATAAAACTGGATTATAACTCAACTTACTTCAGCTACATAGTCTACCATCAAGGAGAGGTGGAGCTCATTTGCTTCATCATATTGTTGACTCAAAAGTGCTGAAACAGAATTTTTATTAATACATGAATAAATCAAATATTATTATTAAATAAATCTTTAAAATAGAAAATACATAAGTAAAATATCATTATTAAATCAATCTTTAAAAGAAATAATTTTTCAAAACCTTAAATATTATCCACAACAGGGTTATGGCTACACTGGTCGGCACCGGTCTGCAGTAGCCAGCACTGAGCCTGACCCACTAGCACTTATATGGGGATTTTAGGTCTAGCTGGCCAGGACTAAAATGACAAATTGCTCTCAAAACAGCTGTCGCCTGATCCATGACAATATTATCAAAGGCCTGTGGAACAAAGTTACCTTCAAATGAAATCACATAAGTAGATAATTTAGCATTGAGTTTGTATACAAATTTTTGGTAGCCATTTGTAAGTCAAACCCAATCATTGGTATGGTAGGTATTTTGGTACTTTCTTTTTTTTTTGCTATCAGTAAAATTGGGCGTCAATACTTCCAACGTCCCGATCTTGAAAAAATTGCAGTCATGGTGTACTTTTGTCATCATTCTGGGTTAAAAGAGTTCATAACTAATTACAAAAAGGCACTGTTGGAGAAACTAGTTGCTATATTCTTGAATTTTTGGGTGTTTTTTAAAAGCCATTTTGTACAGTATGTCAATGGGAAGTTAATATGTGGTGCATTGCCATATATAATGCATTTAATTTTGCCAACATAATTTCAAAAACATTAGGCAAAAGAATCACTTAATTTAACAGTAAAATGTTACATTGATCCTATTGTCAAATTCTTTGCATTTATTCTTCTTGCACATGTACATAAATTTCATTTTCTATAATCCTAACACGTCACTATCCAACAAAATCCAACAAGCAAAAATCAAGATATTCACCTAAGTCCAAATACGTACATCATAGACGGGGGATACAGATGGGCACGAAAGTGCTGCCATGGCAGGCCATACTCTGTGGCTTGCCATAGCTGGACATTGGATCGGGATGCAAGAGGTCACGTTTTGAATCTCAGGGGAAACAGGAAATATTTGTATGACGTATTCGGACTTATATAGTTTTTAAGCGTTTGGGAGTTAGGGTTAATCTTGCATTAGTTTGTATGATACTGGAGCCATGTCTTTTTTACCTTGTGCTAATTTTGCCATTCTCTGTTGGACTGCTTTGGAGAGTTTATCACTTGACCAAGAATTCTCAAGTATAGACAGCTTCTTCACTATGTCATCGGATATTCTTTTCTGTAATAAGATGCAAGAGAAGATGACAATTATAGAATATATTTAAAGAGTTGGATATACAAATATAGTGTTGGGTTTTTTTTACACTCAATAGATATTTTAATAAACCTCTGCCAACCAGGCCCACATCCAGGATTTTTTTAAGGTTTTTTTTTTTAAGGTAAATTTTTGTTTTGGTAGTTTTGAGAAAATGACAAGCAAAAAAAAAAGTTTATGTACTTTTTAACTCCCAAAATTAACATTATTATGGTGTTTTGTGGTTTGTGTCCTATTTGTGGACCTTTTTGCCTGCTGCTGATTAGCCATGATAATTAAAATAAACATGGTCATTTATAATGCAGCATTTAAAAGCACAAATTAGTATATAAGTTTGAATTCATGGATTGCTTCAATATGAAACACAAATTTAGACCACAGACCCGCACTTTCCATACCGATGACTATACTCTTTCTCAGAGTTGTTTTTCCTTTCAGATCGTGCCCTAGCTGTACGCCACTCTTAACGCGCGAGCCAACAGAGTGAGCGTAAACAATCAAATTCAACAAATCACGCACTGCAAATATGTGCGTAAGTAAGTGCATTCGTACGCAGAAGTGCTTAACAACAAGCGTTGGCAAGAAAAAACCCGCGAACGGGGGAAAAGGTACTCTGAGATAAACTATATGATGGGATTTCAGCAACGTGGGTTGAATTTTTGGTACTCAGGTGCTTTGGGGTTTAGTTTAGTTTAGTTTATTCTATCTTTATTCTGGCATACTCTTTCAATACAAATGTACTGGTCTCCCAAGAGGTCCAGAGAAAAATTACTATATATAATTTATAATTACAAAGAATAATACTTACAAAAATACAAGAATAAAAATGCTTGTATATTTAAATTAAAAGAAACAAAATAATGAAAATGGTCAATGAATACAAGTTACATAGATATAACATTTCTAAATTCATTCAAACTCATATTCACAAAATTGGAGCGAATGTCAGCTGGTAGTTTGTTCCAAAGGGAAGCAGCTCTATAGTGGAATGTTCTTCTACCAGCAGCAATGTTCCATGATGGTACAATAAGAATATTATTTAGTCTACTCCTGGTGTTTTTGGTATGAGTTGAACGTGTAAAAGTGAACATAGATGAAAGATACTGAGGAGCAATATCTTTTAAACATTTAAAAGTCATAACAAGTAGCTGGTGATTCCAGCGTTCATCAAGTCTATCCCAGCTAAGGTCGTTCATCATTTTATCTATTGAAGTCCTGATATCTGCATGAAGAAGTATACGAGCAAGCTTGTTATGCAGGATTTGAAGGCTATTGTGATTGGTAATAGAAAAGTTAGACCATACAGGACTGCAGTAGTCAAAATGAGGAAATACCATTGCTTTAGCAAGAAGTTTGGTAGTATTACAAGGAAGATATTTCTTAATTCTACGAATAACACCAATACGCTTAGATATATTTGAAGATAAATGGTTAACATGTTGATCCCATGACAATTGTGGATCAAGAATTACACCAAGATACTTAAACTTATCTACAATTTCAATGTTTTCATTTTCATAATTTAATGAAATATTCTGAAATTTCTTTAATGCGTGTTTAGTACCAAATATCATTAATTTTGTCTTCTTTATATTTAATGTTAATTTATTACTTTTAAACCACCCTGCAACCATGTCAAGATTCCTATTAAGTTCAGTTTGTAAAGTTGAAAAATCATTTGAACTGACTAAAAGTGATGTGTCATCAGCATACATTACACATTTACAATTTACAGAACTTGGTAGTGAATTAACAAAAATTATAAACAAAAGTGGACCTAAAATGGATCCTTGAGGTATTCCTATATCTATATTTCTAAATTTTGAATTAGTAGAGTTTATATTTACAGTTTGATTCCTATTATCTAGATATGATTTAAACCATAGGTGTGCATTACCATTAATTCCATACTTAGTTAGTTTCCTTAGAAGAAGATCATGATTTACTGCAATAAAAATTGAGCCAGTGACTTTACCTTTATTCATGTTGTTTAGTATATAGTCAGTTACATCAGTTAAAGTGGTATTTGTACTGTGATTACTCCTAAAACCTGATTGACATGGATGTAGGATATTGTTTTTAGTGAGATAATTATAAACTTGATCATGTACAGTATGTTCCAAAATCTTTGAAAGAATAGGCAAGAGTCCTTTGCAGGACTGCAGGTGGTCACACAGGTTAAAAGTGTTATTCCCCTGCCTCATATGTGCATGGTTTTTATGCAGCTATCAAAGGCATCCTGGCCCCTCCACTACCCAGGCATAGTGGGACTTGAACCGGGGCCGTAATAATGAAATTTGTAATGGCTCTGTTATGGCCCAGGGTAGAACCTGGCAAGACGGAGGACAGTTTCTAGTTGCGGTCTTTGTCAATTACCGGCCCCTCAACCCCCAGGGTATGCCTGGGGGGCATATTTTTGGGTCAACCCCAGGTCACATCCCGCTATGCCTAGGTAGCGGGGAGCCAGGATGCCTTTAATAGATACTTTATCAATCACACATTACGACAGGATCCAGTGCATCATGGGCAAACTCAAATACCTCAAATTTGATCCCCATGTTGAAAACTACCATTAAAGTGCAGTATTGTAAACATAAAATGAACATTGTCATTGATGATTTGGTTTAAGACTATGGTCTAGATTAATTAAATAAACAAAACACATAGGATTTGTAGTGCATTATGCCTCCCTGATTTGTACTTCCACAAGGCCTCGGTAAACTGTACAAGGAGATCATTACCCACTGACCATTCCACTCCAAGCATCATTTCAGGTCTTGTTGCAACTGCTATGAGTGCTGCACCTTGATCAGTCCACATTTCAGCCACCACAGTGAGCCTGGATCTATGAGAGGCCATACGAATCATAAGTATCCGAATTTTCTCCTAGGAGAAATTCAAGCTAATGATAGTGCTCATCTAGGCTAATTCTTCGGGAGAAATCATAATTTGTTCATGGCAGAAATTGATAACCACAGGTGGCCATCCTAATCAGAAGTAGTGATTTCTTCTAGGAGAAATTGTATTTTCTCCAAGGTGAAATTAAATTTTCTCCTCAGTAGAATTATGTTTTCTCCTAGGAAAAATTTTATTTTCTCAGAGAAATTTATCCTATCAAAAAATCTTGTTATAAAGTAGATAATAAGCGCTATCATTGGTTTGAATTTTGGATACTTATGACTGGTATGGCCAATCATAATTTTTCCTAGGGGAAATTCAAGCCAAATGATAGCACTCCTTACTAAGACTGGGACTGTGGAGAAATAAATAGCCAATCATAACTCTAATATGTGACCGTCCAGCTCAAAACAGCAGTAAATGCCAGTTCTCGTCAGTTTCACTTTTTTAAATATTTGTAAAGACCATGCTTTTAGGATTAAAATGACACCTTAATGAACTTCGTACGATTTCCAGAAGTCAAGTTATGGTCCGTCAAAGGTTGTCAGGGAGTAAAACGTATAGCTGAGATAAACGCGTTCAAAGATCAGTAAGCCCTTTATTTTCTTTTGATCGTCTTAAGAATATGTTGATTTATTTCACACAGGGTTCGTACACCTTGGAGCCTTTAAAATTCAAGGACTTTTCAATGACTTTCAAGGTCCAAAAGCATGATTTTCAAGGACTTACCACAGCACAAAAAGTTGATGTACTCAGTACACTAGATCCATTGGCTTCACCTAATTATTATACCAAACAAACCTTTAGCAGGCTTGCCAACCTTTGTAAGTCTGAAAACACATTAAGCGAAGCGTAGTGAGGGTAGCGAGCGGAGGTTCGCTCCAATGGCGGGGGTCCAGGGGCCTGCTCAAGGGCTCCTGGTGGGGTCCAGGGGCAAGGCACCTGGTGGGGGTCGAGGGTGCGTAGCCCCTCGAAGCCAGAAGGCATTTGCACATCCTGGACCACAGGAGAGACCATTTCCAGGGGTAAAATGTATTTCAATTCGGTACTAATAACACATTATTTTTCACTAATTTCATGAAATTAACCATTGGTTTTCTCTTGATATAAAGAGAATTGAACCTCAGCCATTCGGTCGGGGTCCAGAGGGCTTCTACACAACTTGAACCACAGGAGAAGCCATTTCATAGGGTAAAATTTTACATACCCATTTACTCAAGAATGCCAATGAGTGCAGGAGAAAAAATCCATATTTAGTCAAAACAAGCAAAGGCCTTGGGATGTTGGCTAGGGCCATAGCCCCTGCAGGGGGCCCATGAAATGTTTGTTTGGTACAGCTGCATCCCCATGGAAAAACCTCTCCCCCCCCCAAAAAAAAAAAATACAGAGGGCATCTGCACACTTTGCACACCCTAGAGAGGCCATTCTGCCATTTCAGACAGTAATATGCTATGTGAATACTCCTCAAAAGGATAAGTGCAATAATATTCTAGTGAAAATAAGGGATTCCACCCCCTCCAGGTTGGACCCCCCCCCCCTGCAGGGGGTACAATGGGTGGTTATAGGTATAGTTGCACCCCTAGAACATTATCAGTGGCTGAAAAAGAAAGAAAAGAAACAGTAACTTTCCATTTTGATTTTTTTTTAAAAGATGTACGGATTAGCCAGCATATGCCTTTTTATTGCGGGTTTCGCTATATAATTACACACAAACGTACATTTTAAAATCGCTTTCCCGACCTTATTATACTACCGAAATCTCCAAATTCATCATATATTATGAGTTACGTAATTCTGATAATTTAATAATTTTTGAAAGATTTTGAATTTTTGAACTACCCACCCCACCCCCACACACACACACCACACACACACCCCATTTATGAAATTATTATAATTGCTAAGTTAATGTGTATTGTCTCCAAAATATTTTCTTTAATACTCTCTACCTGAGATAAGTAATAAGCCAACATGTGTAAGCCATCTCTCTGCCTGGCCAAAAGCACTTTATACATGTATTCTCTCATTGGATAAAATCTCTTTTACAGAAGCAACTTTATCACTTCAATAGTGATATTAACAGTGTCTGTAGCAGTGAAATTTTTAGGCATCGCGACTTTTTAGAATGTCCGATATTAATGAAAATGAACATGTCGGAACGAAGTTACTTTTACCTTTGAAACATCATGGACAAATAACATTGACTTTTACTCATAATTTTGGGTCAGAAAAGTTAAAAAAACATATATAAATGTTACATTATGATCTTAAAAAAATCAAAATATTTTCATGCCTGTTATTGTATTTGTTTCTATAACTTTTTTTCTTCTATTTTTTCAGTATGGAAATGCGGGACGTCCCGCATTTTGGGCTTTCAAAAGTGTGAAATGCGGGACTGTCCCGCGAAATGCGGGGCCTGAAATTATACTTCAGGTAAAATTTCAATTTTCAAGGACTTTCAAGGACTCTGTGCAAATTTCCAGGACTTTCAAGGCCTTGAAAAGGTGTTTTCAAATTCAAGGATTTTCAAGGACTCTCAAGGACCGTACGAACCCTGTAATCACATTTCCTATCATTTTTTTGAAGTGAAACTTTGCTGGTATTTTGTAGTAAGCACTAAGATTGTAAATCTGTCAAAAAATCAATTTCGGCAAATTACGACCTTGACATGTATTTTCACCTGTAGCGGAAAATGAAGTTTCTGGCATTTACTGCTCATACGGGCTGGAAGGTCACATATCATAAGGCTGAGTATTCTGAACAAAATTAAAATGATTGGATCGAGTTTGACAAGGGGAAAATCATTGTTCAAATTTATGATGGAAGCTAGCAACACATCATTATATTTCTGAGCAGAGTAAGGATGACTCTATGCCATTGCCAAATTCAAGCACAGTTTTTGTAGGGAGTACTATCTTTGGCTATAAATTCTCCGAGGCAAAATTTTATTTTCTCCGCAGAGAAATTCAATTTTCTTCGCAAAGAAAATTTCTCCTACAGTCAAATTTAATCTGTTACAAATTAAATTAATAAAGAGCACTGCATTGGTTTGAATTTCATCAAGAATAAATTAAATTTTTCCTGGGAAAAATTGGGGCACTAATGACCGGACGGCCAGGCCAAATTGTTATTTCCCCTATGAGAAAATGAATTTCTCCAGGAGAAATTATGTTTTCTCCTAAGATAAATTTATCAAATAACAAATTTGATATGTTAGAAATTAGATAAATAATGAGCATTATTATTGGCTTGAATTTTACCTCAGAGAAAATTAATTTCTCTGCAGAGAAATTGAATTTCATCTATTATAAATTCGGGTACTTATGACTCGTACAGCCCATCATATGGATCAGCTCTTTGAATTTTACATAGGTTTCCACAAGACAATTATCAGTTAGTTCCTAGTCCAATGACATTTTAGTCACACCCAACTTTACCACCACCAGGATTTGAACTCAGCGCCTTCTGTGGTGGGGCCTTCTGCACCGCAAGCAAGCACCTTACTCAGTGAGCTTACTTAACTGCTTTAAGGCCAAGAAAAAAAAATTCTCGGGTTCCCATGCGCATACTTAGAGGTTTAAAAATACACATTTTATCACATTTCTTTTTCTGTTTAAAAAAAATTCAAATTCTTTTAAGGTTTCAGAAGATTTTTTGCTTTGTAATTTGTTTATATTCTAAATAGATAGGCCTGTATATTTAATTATTTGCTAGCTTAAACAGTGTTTTTTATATTTTAATCATTTAAAACACACTTAGCATATTTCTA
>JXSR01S013956.1:0-10783 GCA_000969725.1 Ophiothrix spiculata | reverse complement strand
AATGGAACAAATTAGCGATATTTGAGTTTCTGTATAAGAGATTGGAAATCCCGAAAAGGCTGTTGGGCCGACGTTGATCTCTTCTCTTGGTGGAGGGCAACCAAACAATTTTTTTTGGCCTAATGCCCAGTCCTGGTCCAGTGGTTCTTGTAAGGCCAAATTAAATTAATACTTTGTCTCAAAGCTCTCCTACTCTTAAAAAACTAATGCGAAATTTCGATTATTTTTTTTAAACATTTTTTTTGTGTGTGTCACAGAAGTCCTGAGTGCTATTTTATGAACTTGATGGGCACAATTGAGTGTCAAAATTAATCGGCAACACCGTCATAAAGATTATTGCAATTATTTTGGAAAGCACGGGAAACACAAACATTTGGCCTTGGATTTCAAGTCATTTTTTCACAGTTTTGGGAAAAAAAAAAGAAAAAAAGAAAGGGTAAAACAAAAATCATTTTTCGGATTTTGAAGGAAACTAACGCGCACTATCAAACTAATGCACGCGGGAGCTTTGAGACAAACTATTAATTCCATATGGCCTGAAGAACCATTGCAAGAGCCACTAACACAAGAAGAGAAATTGAGATATAAAAAGAGATATATATTTTTTTAATTTTAACGATATGGTGTGAAATAAATATAAAATATGGTAGCCGTTGTAGGAACAACTTTCTTGCACTCACATGACGTTTAAAATGTAATCATTTATAGTGTCAAAACTAAAAGAGGATACCGGTACCTTCCCATCATGCATTTCTTCCTATGGGATATTTTGTACAGGAAATTGTTTCAAGCTTTAGTGATGAATTTTGCACAAAATGCAAGATCACAACAACTAATACAAATTTAGAGTAGTTTTCCCACTAATGCTTGAAACAATTTCCTGTACAATTATTCCATTGAAAGCAATGCATGATGGGAAGGTCCTGTTATCTTCTTTTTTATCAGAACTAACCGTACTCTGGCAACTAAATGGTAATTTGACTGAGAATGCGGCTATCGAGCCAGTTAAGCGCTGTTCCTTGCTTACGCCCAATTTAGCGGCAATATGTAAGATGGGTATTGCGCTGTAGTCAAGTAATCAAAGCGCGAGGCTGAACGCAGAGGTGGGTCACTAGGCACTCGCGCAGCGCCGGTCCAGACATGGCGCCCGTGTGGCGTATTCCCCTAACTTAGCCGGATTTTTAGGGTGCAAACAGACAGGTTTCCTATCTGGACTTTCTTTAATCTATGGAACTAACATTTGATGTCTTTGTTGCTTTTTCAGTTCCTAGATCAAGTCAACGTGACAGGCTTTATTCCAGGTAAGCACTGTAGAAATAGTAACTTTTGTGTTACATTTATTTTTGCGCTTTTTGCGATTAGCAAATTTACTAAGTGCAAAAATAAATGTGCTACGAAAAATAATTTGTATGTGCTTTGTTAAAAAGTTTCACAGGTGCAAAAGTAGAAACCTATGTGCTATGTATAGTTCAATTATTATAGCTCATGGTCAATTATTTGTGTGTAAACTTTTGCGAATTTAGTTTCTTTGCAATCAGACTCTGTTACGAAATAAATAGCATATCCCTTAGGATATCCCTTGTATCTATAACATTGTGAACTGGTGGTTTGTATTGTGTAAGAGACTATTAATTGGTATATTTTAACGGGTTCGCCATCGGACAACTTTGCGAACCCTTTAAAATCTACCAATTGTTATGAATTCCCGTCGTAAAAGCCTTTCTCAAAAAAAAAAAAAAAAAAAAGAGACTATCAATGATTGATTAGGATTGATAAAGACCAAATCACTGTGTAGTAATATTTTTGTACATGGATCGTTCACAATTTCGTATTATTTGCGGCAAATATTGTTGCTACCACATATAAAAACCTTAGTGTAAGTTTAATTGAATATTGGGTACGTTATGATTTGAAAAAATACTAACTAAATTACTTCCCGGTATGGTCATACTGGTTTTTGCATGTTAATCAGCTGTTTATTGCATACTTCAAGATTTATTAAGTATGGTTAAAGTGACTTGAATATGACTTTAAATGACTTAAATAGACTTGTCAAACTTATTATTTCACATAGCTCTTAGTTAAGTCACAGCAAACCTTTGTTTAAGAAATATAACATGCTTGATGTTTACTAGCTATTTAATAAAGAACTGGGTATTTTCATGTTTAAATATATCACAATAAATTGCTGCCAAAATTCTTTGATAATATGTCTGTTGATAACTACAACACCAGAGGTTAAGAAAATTATCAACATGACATTCATAAATTGAACAGTGTTTTGTCTCTTGGTCCAAGGTTTTTCAATAACATTCCAAAAGATTAAAACAGGCCACCAGCATATCCATGTTTATAAATTGTCTGATAAGATATCTTAAAGAGGGCAAGTAGTTATTGTTTTTTACTCAAACTATTATTGAAATCATTTAACTTACTACAAATCAAATCTGCAGGGTGCGTACGATGAGAGCGTGTGCGACTACGCATCGGTAATGAAAATGCATAGCGCGTATCTTGATTGGTTGCTTGCACGGCGATCGCACGACAAGAAAAATCTTTCGTACTGCGTGAGCTGAGACGCTTGTTTACTCTACGCATTTGTTGCGTTCAAAATTTCATGATTTGTAGGAAATTCAATGACTTTAATAATAATGTGATTTGTATTTATCAATATTTGTATATTTTTAAACTCAGATGTGAAATATTATTTTTTCTTTTGTACTTTCTATGTAACTTGATGGGATTCTCATTGACTTGTTTGTTTTATAAGCCATTTATTTGCATATAAGTGTAAGGAGATGCATCGCTCTCAGGCTCATGGCTTTATGACACATCTGCCTCATCTCATTGTTAATTATTAATTAAGTTTTTAGTTTAAAATGTGATTTTGTATGTTTCAATGATCAATGATGGAAATAAAACAATGAATGAATGAATGAATGAATTTTTTCTGTTATTTCTTTGCAGACGCTATCAATGTTTGCCTCAGCTTATGGACTCAGGGATACTATGATGAATCATTTGCTGTACTCAAAACGTTTACGACGGTGGAGACAGAAAACAGGACGACGTTTTTCATTACTCATATGATGAACTCTGCTGAAAGACCGGTAAGAACAGTAAGGCTTAAAATAAAAGAAATATGCTTGTTTACCCAGACCCAAAAAAATGTCCAACATGCTAACCGTGTTCTTTTTTAAATACAATTTTAAGAAATTCCTAAATAATAAATATTCCCATAATCTTATGTTTTGATGTCTTAATGAAGAATTATTAAGAATATTACAGGACTAAGCATACTTTAGTTCCCGTCCAAAATTTTCGGTTTATGGTTTAGGGCTGGGGTAATGGTCAGGTCATGGTTAGAGAGGCAAGGTTGGGTCATGGTTAGTAAGAGATGCCAAGTAGTATGATTTTCCATATTTCGTTCCAAAAATCTACGCAAATACGGAAATACAATTTATGCCCTTCATAGTACAGATTACGTAAAAAAATTGTAAATAAATGAATGCAGAGAGAGATTATGTCTTGTGCCGATAAAATAATAGGAGGGAATTCCTGCATTACGCTCTACTATTTTCATGGCTGAACTAACATGGTTATCTTTGTTGGGATTGGCTGATGTTCAGTACATTGATACGCATTTTGCTCCGGCGTTGGCCAATCAAAATGCACTTTACAGAACTGTTAGGTCAATGACTGTTAGGTCAATGACTGTTAGGTCAATGCAAAGCTGCTGTATTTGCATTGCAATGACGACACACAGCTTTTTAACACGGAAACCGGATGTATCGATTTTTCATCCATTGTAAGTATTATGCTTATTGGCATGTGAGTAAGTTTGGATAACAGTTTTTAATCTTTGGTTTTAGATTTACAAGTTATATTTGACATCATATTAAAAAATACAGTTTTGTGACTCTCTGAGTACAGTTTTGAAGCTGGCATCTCTGGTTAGCATTTTGGTTAGTGAGTTAGGGTCGGATCATGGGTTAGAGTCAAGTTTTTGATAGGACGTAAAGTATAATTATAATTCCAGTGCTAAATTTGTGTGATATCTTGCCTCTGCCATTTATGTAATTATGGTAAAAACTATCAAATGGTATTAAACCAATGAAATGACTAGAATTATTAACCCTAACCCATTTTCGTTTAAAATCTATCTCCTGGGAAAGACCTATATATAACCCCCCCTTTTCACCATGTCCGAGGTAGCATTTGAACCCGGGACCTAGGGCACCCTGATCCCATGCCAAGCAATACCAAGCCACCGAGCAGGCGCTTCCTAGGCAGCAATTCCGTGCTCATACCTATCAACCGTCTATGGCGTATTTGGACTTAGACTAATTTTTTGATTTCTCTCCAAGGTGTTTTGGTTAGGGCTAACGAGTGATAATAGTATTCATATAATTAGCATATACAAGCAGATCGTAGGTCAGGTTATCAATACATTGTGTCATAAATCATAATTGAAGTTGGTGTATGTTGTATTTTCAACAGTTATCACCAAAGGAAAAAGGTAAAGTCAAAACCAAAGCTTTATTGCTAATTTCCTTAGCATTTAGGCCAGATTCCACTACTATGTATGTCTACGGAGTATGCCTCTCCTCCCGCACAAACGAGTCTGATTTACATTCCCAGTACTTCTTACAGAACTGGTACCCATTTCTGTAGGGAGGGACTTCTTACAGAACTGGTATCCATTTCTGTAGGGAGCGAGGAACAATGTGAATTAAGAATCTTGTTCAAGGACTGAACACCGCAGTGACTTGAAATGGGACTTGAACCAACCACCTCTCGATTTTGAGTCCACTGTTCTAACCACTGTGCCACAGTGCTCCACAAGAAACATCAAAATAATTATGTTTTGTGCAAAATTGAAAATGTAAAACAACATCTGCAAGAAGGAGATGTTAAAATATTGCCGCCATTTTGTCTACATCACATTGATATCTAGAGATTTACTAATGGTCAATTGTTTCATCTTTTTTCTTATTTTTTGCAGTCTGCAGATGTAATACTTGACTACCTTAACCAAATGCAGGAACTGGGTCTACACAAGGACCCCTATAGCATGGCACTGTCACATGCGTTGCAGATGACGAATGCGGATGAATCGTTAGGTAAGTCACCCAAAATGCACCCAAACACACACAAATGTTATTAGAAATACACATTTACTGTCTAACATTAATCAAAATACACCCAAACATCATTCAGAAAGACACCCAAATCCTGAATTTTGCACAAGAACCCTTTCGCATTGGTGCTGTGCCAGTCTTTTATAAATGACAAATCTAGATGAGTCAATGGTTAAGTCACCCAAAATACACCCAAATACTTGTAAGATCACACAAAATACACCCAATTCTTGAATCTTGCACAAGAACCCTTTCACAATGCTGTGCCATTCTTTATAAATGACAAATGCAGGCGAGTCAATAGTTAAGCCACCCAAAAAACACCCACATACTTGCAAGGTTGTGAATTTCGAGAATTTTTGAGCTCGGAATTCGTCGCTGTTGATAATGTCATAACGTGAGATATATGTGACCAGTTTCACTTCTTGCCCAGTTTCACTTCTTGCCCGGGCGCCAGACACCCTCGCTACGCCCCTGAATGGAATGTTAACCAAGATCACTCCACTACTACATTCATTTGTGTGGTAAATATTTTGAATTTAGTCTATTTCAGACTGTATTTTCAGAATGAAAAACTCTGTCGATGTGAGATTTGTTTACATTGATATCAAGCTGTGATTATTCCCTTTCTGAAGGTCTTTTTCATTCACACTTAGACAATATAACAAATTTTCTGTAGCAAATTTTCCATCATTAGTTTTATCATATAAGTCTATGGCAGTTGGTTCACTCAGTGTGTTGTTACTAAGTTGAGGAAATAGCAGTTTGAATTGAATAGTGGGAAGTACTTAACTAAGGTGGCAAGTTTTCCGTGTTCTAAAAGTCAAATTCCGTGTTCTTTTCCATGATAAAAAAATCATGAAAAACATGAGGCTAAATGAATGGAAAACACCAAGCGTGTTGCTGAGTTGTTTATTGAGGTGCGAGGACAGGGGGTATAGCAGTGCGGAAATAGCGATAATAAGGATTATTGTCATTATAACATGAATTGCAGGCAAGATTTAAAATGTATGATGTTAAATTTGCTTGTCGTTTTTTTCTTGTTTTGTGTAATTTGTTTGTAAAATACCCTTTCAATTTTATTTTTTCTGTTGAAATTGCGTTTTCCGTGAAATTCTGTTTTTTCCGTTTTCTTCATTTCCGTTGTTCTTTTCCGTTTTTCCGTATCGCGAAAAACTTGCCACCTTATACTTAACACCCTCTGGGGTTAAGGTTTATAGTATGTATAAAGTAATATTTTTTGATCATATTCTGATGTTATTTCAATTTCAGAATTGTCACTGATGCTCATGAACAAGATGAAGGATCAGGTAAGGTCATGAATACTAAATGAGGTCAAGGGTTAACAAGGTCATGAATACTAAATGAGGTCAAGAGTTAATAAAGCCATGAATATCAAATGAGGTAACATCGCCATCTAGTAACAATGCCATAAGATGAAAAATGTTCATATTTATGTGCAACCATTTCTCTATCGCAGCACAAATGACAAAACTTTTAGATCTTTTGCATTGTAATATAAAAATGGTTATGTGATTTTGGCAAAATTTGGAGTCTCCTAAACAAAAAAGGATGGCTCTTAAAGGTGTAGATTCCGATCACATTCTCATCCCCAGGGCTCAACCGGAAGTATTGCATTTTTTGATGTCAAATGAAAGCCCATATTTTTCTGATTGTAAATCCAAAATTCCACCTCCAAATTCAGCAATATAGCAAAAAGTGTTAAGTTAATTTGTATACCTATTTTCCATTTCTTATGTATTTTTATAACAGTCTCATCCCCACGGATGCATACTTTATTTTACCCCTGAAAGGTAAACAAGAAGCAAACTAAGGGTGAAACCAGCCAAATCGCATTTTAGAGGTGGAGGTCAATCAGTTGAAAAATAGATTATACACATGTGAAAATAGCCTTCAAAATTCTAAAGAATGATGAAAGATTGTAAAGAATGAAGAAAGAGTACCAAATTTTATTTTTATATCAAAGCATTGTGGTGATGTTTTTTTTTTCAAATATAATGTTGCAGGCATAGCGTGACCACGGAAAAGGTGAAATAGGGTTGTTTTTGAGGACCGAAGGGTGTATCAGGTGAAACCGTTTAGGTTATCAAAAACAGCAATTTTGGGGCAATTTTTAAGAAATGGTACTTTTTCAAAGCCTTGTGTGAAAACAGTATCGATAAAAATGCCGATTTTTTTGGGAAAAGGGTATATTTTGGCTTCGGAACCCACCAGCCTTTTGGGGGGTGTTTTGAAAAATTTGTCGGCCTCATCATATACCGGTTTATTTCTAAAGTGATCTATTTGCGAAAACAGTGTTTTCACATACTGATCTATAACTTTAGTATCATGTAAATCAATGTTGGTGAAACAATTGATCAAATCCTTAAGCAAAATTTACACCTCAAAGTGTGCTTTTTTAAATTGATAACAAAGTCAAGGAAAATTGATTAAAAGAAATATTTGCTAGAGATCAAATAAAACTGATATGGTTATATAGATTGGTATGTGATGTGCTTTTTACCGATTTAGAAATAGATCGGTATGTGATGCGACCTACAAATTGCGATCACGCTATGCCTGCAACATTCTACTTGAGTGGACCCCCAGGGTTTTTAACTTTTTAGTTTGTGTCAATAATGAAGAATCAACATTAAAAGCAATATTATAAGATTTGGTTCAAAATAGATTTGAGGTTGAACAGTTTAAAATTAAAAGGTATGCAACTTTGGGTCAAATCGTTTGGAGGGTATCAATAACTACCAAAAACAAACCCAGTCAGGCAAAAAATCATGGGTGATAGGGGCACCGTAGTGTGGATCGTGGCTGAGTGGTTAAAGCATTGGACTGATAATCGCATGCATTCATCTGTCGCGGGATCAAGTCCCGGGCCTGGCACGTCTCCTTGTTTCCTTAAGCAAGAAACTTTACTCTACTTGCTTTGTGCTTCAAAGGGCACTTAAAGCCATCGGTCCCATCTGAAGTGTTCCTGACAAACTGTCGGATGTATAAGAACGTCACAGGCTAAGCTATGGCTGTTTGAAATAAGAGTAGGGGAATCTTCCCCGGCACCATGACCGTATGACAAAAATACGTCATTAACTCTAGGACCAGAGTACTGCTGTATATAGTGAATAGTCACTTCTAGCAGTTAAATAAATTGATGACTTGAAGACCGTGTTGGTAAGATCTTATAGTATTGCTTTTAATCTTTAGGTTTGTCAAATTTTGTCTTGTGTTGGGAACCTAGGTTTTAACTCAAGTTTTATCTGAATTCCTTTCCTTTTTTATGTGTTTGTTTCAGGGTGTACCAATCAGAGTGCACTATTTCTGGCCTCTCCTAGTCAAGGAATCAAAGCGTCAAAATTCACAGGGTGAGTGGTAAAAATGTCTCATGCTTCCATCTGAAATGAGATAAACAGGTGTTTTGTTTACTTTTATTGTTGTCTGCAACTTTTGGTAAACATATGGCAGGACTCATAACCTGTAGGTTGTGAGTTTGAGCCCCACTATGGCCAACAAGTTTTTTCAGTGGGCAAGTCATTCAATTGCTTCGTTGACCCAAGTATTATATGGGCGATTACTAAGAGTCTGGTCCAGATGCACCATGGACTTATACTGCTTTCATACTCTTGTTGTTTTGTAGCTCTGTCGCTGCATGACATTTGTTTTTGGAAAATCTTCTTGCTTCCGATTGTCGTAGCGGCAAAGACAAAGTTACATGTAGATAATCGATATTGGCAAGATAAGATTTTACGAGTTGAAATGAATTCAACTTTCAAAGCGACATGAAGAGGCAAAACTGTAAAGCGACAAAACAGCAAAGCTGCAAAAGTGCGAGACTAAGCAAACGACAGAGCTACAAAACGACAAAGCTGCAAATCTACAAAAGTAGCAGTACAACAGTACACAGGGGTGTGAGATTTCAGATTTTAATCTGATTTCAGATTTTTTCATGCCTTCAGAAGAGTCATAATTTCATTTTTTTTTAGTGACCCGTCATATCGAAAGGTACCTTAAGGTCGGCAAAATCAAAAAATTTTTGATTTTTTGGTCTCATCTGAAAGCTGAGATTTTAAGCTTTAAAATGACACCTTGATTTTGTTATTGGATGTTTGGTTGCGAAGTTACACCCAAATTGGTAAAAGGCATCGGGCTGATTCGGAAAACTATAGTTCTGAGAAAATCGAGTTTAAAGTTTTTGTACTTAGTAAATCATGAATGGAGAGAGGATTTTTAGCTTGGGTTTTTAATACATTTTTCTTATGTTTTGGATGTTGGAACCTGATTAATATGATAGAATACACTTCAATGATAACCTTTCTGATGAAATTAGAAATTCGACCTTGGACGTGATTTTTGACTATGATTAGCTTCAATGGCCCGTACCTCGTAATGTACTATGCCGGTATTAAGGTACCTTTCGATATGACGATCCACATATGTGACCCATCATATCGAAAGGTACCTTAAGGGTCCCAAAATGAAAATTGATTTTTTGGTCCAATCTGAAAGATTATATTTTAAGCTTGAAAATGACACCTTGCTTTTAGTTATTGGATGTTCGATTGCAAAGTTACATCCAAATTGGTAAAAGGCATCAGGCTGATTCAGAAAACTATAGTTCTGAGAAAATCAAGTTTAAAGTTTCTGTAGTTGATAAAACTTGAATGGAGAAAGGATTTTTATCTTGTTTTTTAACAAATTAATCTTATGGTTTGGATGTTGGAGCCTGATTAATATGACAGAAGAGTACACTTCAAAGGTAACGTTTCTGATGCAATTAGAAATTCAACCTTGGATATGATTTTTGACTATGCTCAGCTTCAATGAGTGATTATGTACAAGCTTTAAATTGAGATTAAGTGTGTGTGTAAATGTGTGATGTGAGTGAGTACTATGGTATAGATGTTTGAGGAGTGAGTAAGCCAGAATATCATGAGGTGCAATATGACCAGTGCTAATTTTTCTTTTATTCCCATTATTATTTTTTTTGCATCAGCGTGTTTTTATATCTCTTGATTTTTATATATCTTAATCTTTGATTCTTGTAAATTATTATATCTGTATCTTAACATTTTGCTTGTTCAGTAATTTTGTATATTTGTCAGTGTATTTAATTTATAGTATTTTATATGTAAATGATGTGTAATTTGGCCTCAGGGCCACGATGCATTATGTAATAAAATGAAACAATGAAACAATGGCCCGTATCTCGTAATTTACTATGCCGGTATTAAGGTACCTTTTGATATGATGGGACAGGTTTTCAGGAGATTTTTTTTTTTTTCTTACATCGAGAGATAAAAAAAAGGAAAATAATTCGAAGCGGCCGAAAAAAATAGTGACCTAAAAACGTAATAAAAAAAAAAATCCGCGTCCTCTTAGCCTTTTTGACTAAAAGGAAGCTGAGATAGAGTTCTTTTTTTTTTTTGGCCTAATAAGTTGTTAAAACCAGAAACCTTTGATAAATATAAAGTCAATAACAATGTGAATTTGTCCTTTGACCTCTCTTCGTAGGAGTAGCAAGAATCCTCAAAGCCGTAGATGATGTGGGTCTCAAAGTCGACGTGCAGACATTGAAGGACTATGTGTTCCCATCACTGAAGGGCAAAGGTGATTTATTGAATCAATTAAAGGTA
>JXSR01S013954.1:0-21022 GCA_000969725.1 Ophiothrix spiculata | reverse complement strand
TGTTTTTATTCTCAGTATGAAAGTAGGCATTTTACGTTTGACGTAATTTACGTTGAAAATGATTTTCAAAAGTAGCAATTATATCATGTTTGGTACCAAATTAATTCTACAAGTTTCCTCTATCAACCCATATGTCTATTATAGTTGCCATGCGAATCCTGGTTTTAAAGTTATAAGCATTTAAAAATGGGGAGTTTATTTTTGGACACCCTGAAATAGAAATTTTTAGATAGAAATCATCTAAATGATAGTTCTAAGGAAATTGAGTGTTGAAATGTTTGCTGTCCAGGTACAACCAGTCCATCACAGGCAGGTGACACCTTTCAGACTTTGGTCTGTTAATTCTTACATTTTTTGTTATGGCATTACTCTGTGCAAATCCAAATTTTAAAACAAATGACATGTTCAGACCACTTTGAATAGCATTAGACATGTTGAGTGGCATCCCCATTAATTATTGCGCACATACCAGTACCATGGCTCCAGTGCAGGCTCGGTGCTGGGGTTCTATTTGACAGTGGTATTGTTTCTATGTGTCAGGCAGCTCTAGGTATTGCATTTTCGGATGGAGTAGGTACGAAATGGTATGTGTCTTTTTATTTTGGTAATTTTCGTAAAATAAGTCCTTCCCAATAAAAGAAAATGTGGTCTACCCGGTCTTAATAAGTTTGCCTGTAAACTAGAGCATATGTATACTATTAATGAGAACCACCCCACCCCAGATTCCATTTCAAAGAACCATTTATAAAACATGTGACCACCACCCCTCCTAGTCTCAAGAGATAGTTCCATTTCATTTTGTGTGTGTGTGTGTGTGACAAAAGGTTTGAGTATTAAGTAAAATTTGATACTGATTCCAAAAATGCCACTCTTATTGACCTTGACTCCAGAAATTTTTTTGAAATTGTGACCATTTTTGACCAAAAATTTACCTTTGTTTACCAATTTTTGCACTGAAAACCAAAAGGGAGTCAAATCGACTCTTAAAAGGGTGTCCAGTATCCGTGACATTAGGGTCAATGTGACTCTTCATGACAACATGAGGAGTCGCATTGAGTCAACATGACTTATGCATCAATGTGACTTATGAGTCATGGATGCTGAACTCAGAAAAAAAATCAAGGCAGTTACCTCAACTCTATTTTGGAGTCATCTCAACTCTTCAAAAGAGTTGAGGTGACTCCAAAAAAGAGTTGAAGTGACTCCTGACGGAGTTATGAAGTTTTTCATGATATGACTCCCCCGGGGGGGGGGGGGCACCCAACTTTGGTTTTGGTAGGGGTGTGCGGCCCCAATATCTGAAACCCTAGTCTAGGGAACGGAAGATTGACTCTGAAAAGGGGTCTAGAGAACTAAAGGGACCAAAAAATGACCCTTCAGAACTAGTTTTTTGGGCAAAATTTTGCTTGAAATGGGGGTCTTGGGAACTAAATTTCAAAAAATGAGGCTAGGGAACTGAATTTTTTTGAAAATAAGGCTTGCGAACTAAAGGTTGGGCTTGAAATGGGGGTCTAGTGAGCGGCAGACAAGGCGTGAGGGCCGTACATACCCGTATCACCTTTCTATGTCAGTGCCCCCCCCCCCCCCGGATGACTCCCCAAATGTAGTCAATATTGTCTAACATTAGAGTCGAACATTTGCTGGACTCTTTTGGTAGTAACTTGACTCCCTTTTGGCTTTCAGTGTGGAAAAAGTTACAAAAATATGAAATCCTTCACTTTTGTAGTTTCTGTTATATAAAATGTGGCGCTGATTCCAAAAATAACACTATATTGACCTTATTAAAGTCATTTTTAAGATTTGGGCAATTTGGGAGGGGGGTAGAAAAAATGTATATGAAAGGGTTTGGTGACAAAAGTCTAAATAGTAGCATAATTTTTGTAAAATTTGGTGATCTTTCCAAAAATGCTACCCTTATTTACCTTATTCCGGACATTTTTGAGATTTTGACTATTTTTGACCAAAAAATTCCTTTTCTGCCATTTTTTTTTTCGAAAAATTACAGTAATATGAAATTTTTCACTTTTTGTAGTTTTTGTTTGCTTACTTTATGTAAACTATTGTGCCCATTTCAAAAATAACACTCTTATTGACCCTCTTTACATTTTTGAGATTTCGGGCAATTTTAGACCAAGAATGACATTTGGGGGATGCATACAATTATGATTTTTTGAAAGATTTTGGTGACAAAAGTAGTAGCTTAACTTTTGCAGAATTTAGTGCTCTTTCGAGAAAAAACACTCTTACTGATCCTACTCTAGACAGTTTTTTGAGATTTGGGCATTTTTACCATTGACTCAAAATTTGCCCTTTTATTGTTTAAAAATATATAATTCTTTTTTCCCCATTAGTTTGCTTATTTTATGGTCAAATTTGGCACTGGTTCCAATCTATTACATTTATATTGACCCTACTTCAGGGAGTTTTGAGATTGTTGTAATATTTGTCCAAAGATATCAGTTTTTTGGCTAAAAAACTATAAAGTTCTTTAAATCATTTTGATTTTATTAGTAGCTTATAGTTCACAAGTAAAATACCATGCTAAATCCAGAAAAGGAACACTTATTGATCTTACGCTTGGCATTTTTTGAGAGTTTCACCATTTTTGATCACTATAGCACTAGCACTAATTCTTATAATAAAATTTTTAATTAACTCTACTTAAGGGATTTTTTTTAGATTGGACAATTTTTGACCAAAACCCCCCATATTTTGCTCCTTTTTGAGCAGTGGATGGCTTCTTAATGGCATCCAAAATAGGATACATTGCTTGAAAATCCTCAGTACACCGTACTGCATTCCTCAGATTATTTTTCAAATTTTTAAATTTTGTTTATGGATACAGTTTAAAATAGGCCTAGTTATGCAGGTATTTTATATTGATGAAATACAGATATTGATGAAGTGCACATCTACTGCTGATATTTGTATTGATGAAGTATCTATCTACTGTAGAAAAAACATCTATTGTTATTGATGATGTAATTGTGAAAATGTCTGTAGTTACGTCATTAAGAGTGACATTTTTTTTTTGGAAAGAGCACTAATTTTCATAACTTAAGCTTAAGACTTTTTTCACCAAAATCTTAAAAAATAAGAAAATTCCAGCCTGGAAAATTCATAAAATTATTGTATGCATTTGTTTTCGGTCAAAAATTGCAAAAATGTCCCGGAGATCTGAAGTAGGGTCAATAAGCAAACACAAACTGTATCTAATGAATATTTTTTTAAATTTGTCCAAAAATGGGTTTTAAAAAAGCAGTTTTGGTCAAAAATTGTCAAAATCTCAAAAGTGTCTAGAGGAGGGTCAATTAGAGGGGCATTTTTGGAAAGAGCACTTAATTCTGCACAAGTTACAGGGACTACGACGTTTGTCACCAAACCGGGACTGACTCTTCATTTCAAAAGATTTTTAAAATATTATAATTGTATATACCGGAATGCATTTTTCCACCCCACCCCCAACTTAACTTGAAATGTCATTTTGGGTTAGGCTGCTCAAATCTCAAAAACCACTGTAGCCTAGGGTCAATAAGAGTGTAATTTTTGAAATCAGCGCCACATTTTACATCAAAGTGAAAAAAAATGGGTAAAAATTAAAAAAGGCCAATTTGGTAACTTTTGGTCAAAAATGGCCAACTTGAAGTCTCCGACTAAATCAGTAAGAGTGGCACTTCAAGTTGGAAAGAGCCCTTAATTCTGCAAAGATGCAGCTGCTGAGTCTTTACTCACCAAAATCTTTAAAAAAATAAAAAGAAACTTAAAAAAAAACATTGTTCCATACTAATTAATCATCCTTTAAAATGAAACTTGGCGTACATTACACGTTACTGGTCAAATATTGTCCATATAGGCTTAGGCCCTAAATAATGGAATATGTCAGATATTTAAAGAGTGTTATTTTTGGAATCAACACCACAATTCTGAGATGCTAATAACTATTATCATCTCAGCCACAAATTGGCATTAACTTAAAAAAAAAAAAAAAAAACTGCAAACAAAAGTGAAGAATTTTATAAGTTTTTGTTATTTTTCCTTGGTAAAAAACTTGAAGTAATTTTCTCAAAAATATCTGCATCAAATTTTACATCAGGTAGCTACCAATGAAATTTTGGAAATTCCTTTGTAGCTACTCAAACCTTTCAAAACAGAAAAACTTGAACTGGGTAAAACTCCCTTCCCCCTGGGTTTCTTGACTAATTTAGACTGAGTCGCCCTAAATGAAAGGCGTGTGTTGTTTGGGTTGTAATGATTTACACTATCAATTAGTTTCACAGCAGAATTGATATCATTATAATACCGTACAGCTAGTGAACAAAATGTTATAAAATAGCTGAATGTATTTTAACAATACATAAAAAATACGTATTATTACACTTTATATGAATTTAGATTGTTGAAATATAAGTTATGAAAATAATTTATGCTAATTATATTGCTAATAAACTAAGTATTCATGCAATTAGAAAATTATTCTTGTTAAAAAGAAGCCGATTTGTGATCATCAACCGTCAGACGCTTTGCACTGCATTGAAAGCAATGGTCTGAATCCACTTCCTTCTTCCGCCTGTATGAAGGGCTTGGCACTGTCGATCTTTCCGTGCTGTAAACATCATTTTCCTGTCAACATTTTTAATCGAAAAGCAGCAAGATGATTCTGCTCGAAATCAAGAACAAGATCATCGAAGAGACTCTCATTTCAAAGTTTGAGAATGCCAAGGCAGGGTAAGTTGTTTTCATCTGATCAATCTGTAATGATCAACTTTTTTTGATCATCAGTGATCAATTTAAAAGCTTTCTGTTTTTGCATGTTAAATTAATTAATTTCATGAATTTTAGACATGTCTTGTTAGATACTAGTGTGAAAAACCGACAAGTCATGACTTAAGTGAAGCTTCCTTCCTAATTATTAGAAATATAAGTGCAGCCGTCATATACATGAGGATCAATGAACTGCCACAGTCAACAACACAGTCATGTCAGGGCCGTGAAACTCGTATTCCCAACCAACGGACGAAAGTGGCATATCTACGCTCGGGTCAAAAGGTTAACGGTGTATCATGGCGTATTATACGCGCTGTATACGCGCTATGCTAGCCAATCAGGTTGGCGAATTTCGCGAAATTTACATATCATATATAGGATTTGCTATAATAATCAGCTGATTATTATAGCAAATTGGTCCTCTATTCATGAGCTGGGTTGCGACACTTTTTAATAGGGGAGTTTCATCTCCCATTATATATAGACTCTCTGGTCATGTGTGTGTGTGTGTGTGTGTGTGTGTTGCATTTATGCTCCAAGCTTTTTTCCCCAGGACCAAGCATGAATATTATAGAACAAAAGTTGAATACAGGTGCAAGCTATTTACAACGGTGCCCTGCCAGCTTGATTCATCATGACCATTAATGCTATTTTTGTTTCAATAATTAAAAATTTCTGACACAAACATGACTTCTGATCGCAGCTATTCTTAACGATGAACTGTCTTCAATGTAGATCGCAACCACCGCATAAGCATGGTAAGATTGACAAGAACTGGGCATCGGGAAGTACGCAACACCGTTTCCAATCAGTGATCCACAGTTAAGGACATTCACAAAATTTTCAACTTTATTTGTTTTGGCAAATTTTGATTTGTCTTGAAAGGTATTAAAATTACCTTCAAAATGAGGGGTCAACCACTTCATTTGAGTAAAAAATGGCAAAGTTGTGGATGAAAATCATATATCGAAATTCAACCAAATAATGCCAAAAATTGGGATCCTCTATGGGAAATTTGTACACAGACTTCCATGTTTTGACCCATTTTCAAATCTGGCGGGGCTCCTAATAAAAATGCGCTTTTGTTTCATAGCATGTGTTTGGTATCATTTGAAAGGTATTGTTTCAAAGAAAATGCAGATTTTTTTATATCCTTTGAAGTTGAACAGAATTAAAGTTACAGCTTAAAAACTCTACTGGCACACTTTTTGAAAATGTTACAGCGCCCTCAACGTGACCATGTATGAAATACGCTACCACAGTAGGCCCTACCACAACTACATTGAAGACAATTCGTTCCTGAGCAAATGAGCTACACGTCTCTCATTGAAAATACTGTATTGAAACATGTTTCACACAAGTTCACTGAGTCCAGAAAATTCCTCCGAAAATCTTATGATATATGAGAACAAATGCAACAAGGTCTTGGAATCCTGAAATGCTAGTAGTAAAACTGCCATTTAAGCATGTCTGTACAGACAATCTTGGGACTAAGTCCACATCTCAAATGTCGCCAAAATGTTTTATAATCAGTGGCCTTCTTGCGAGTCTTGTGCATCTCATGGTAGGTGATTCATCAATATTTAAAATCAAAAAGTGTGATTTTGTGGCATAAACTTAGCTTGTATGCTGTAACATTGGGTTTCCGAATTTGACAACCTCAATTTTGTTTACATCCAGAATTTGGGTAATAAATTTCATCTTTGGATTTAAATTAGTTTTGTAATGATCCTACACTATTTAAAGATGTTGTCTGTGTTGGGAGAAATTTATTTGGGTTGTTTATTTCTGAATTATTTAATGTCAAAACTTAGAAAGCTTAAACGGCAATATAAGTTAAATCCTCATATTTCTTGTAACTCTGGACCCTTGGTCCTGAGTTACAATTATTGGAACTAGGAATCGTGGATGAAACATGTTTAAGAAATGAATTATCACTAACCTGATATTTTAATCAATCCTCACAAGTGAAAAAAATGAGATATTTCCAGAGATACTCATCAAGTCATGTTAAAATCCATGTATCAAAGCAGTCTTCCATATACTACTTCCTGTCTGGGTCAGACCTAGAATGACCTTTGGCTCCAAAATTCAATTCATGTATGTCACATGCTATGTCAATAAATCAATAAGAAATCAATTATCAATATATCTCATTGACTGGTTTCTGGAATTCAGTCATAACAGGTAATTAGAACTGTCAAATTAATGTAAACAGAATTGTAAAAGACTTGTATATTATAAGTATCATACTACTGTTGTGGTCCATGGAAGACGCAAATTCATAGTTAGGAATATACCACAACAGTGTGCCTGGAAAGCGTTGTATACTCGCCAAATGGTTCGCGTAAAATGCATTTAATTACGCCAGGCTCTAAATTTTTGTGTTCGAGATATTCAGGGAATTTTGTTTTCTTATCAAGGTGTTGTTTGCACATAGTAATGCATTAGTTGATAAGTTCAAGCTCAACAAAGCTGTTAAAAATCAATAGAAAACATAAGAAATTTAAATGTTTAAAGTATGGTAGTGACTTTTCATGTCCAAAATGTTAATTGACTTTATTTTCAGATTTCTATCATCAAGAAATTACCGTACTAATAATTCTTGTTTCCCAGAATTTGGTCTGTATTTTATGGGAACAGGTCACATACAATAGTAATTGATTGATGATATTGGTTCGGTAACTCGGCAGGGTAAATTTTAAGGATTCTGAAGGGCACCCCATTTCAAGGCAATTTTGAAAGGGCACACTGTTAATAGAAGGCAATTACATGTTAAAGAATAGCATTAGGCATTGCTAAGTAATAGGGCATCAAGGCAATTAACTGGTAGGGGCACCGACGGGAAATGCCTTCGGTTAAAATTACCTTGTATCTCGGTAATTTTATCCCGTTATTTTAAGGTGTATATTAAAGTTTGTAATTTTAAAGTTGTGCAGCGCATAGTAACCATTTGTCAAATGCGCTATATAAATGCATTTTATTATTATTATTATTATTATTAATAATTAATACAATATACCGATTGGCATGATTTGAGCCAGTCAATAGTTTGTTACTATATATTACCCTCTAAAAACAAAATTGGTTACACATAAAACAAATATTGACTGCTCTTCATTCTGGCAATAGTAAAAATTATATAAATGTCATGTTCTTTATCTGCGCTTTTTAAAAAAAGAGGTGCATCGACTAGTTTTAAAGATGACTTTCTCCATAGAGTTTGTACGTGAACAGGGATTTTAAAAATCTCTAAATTCAGTAAATTCTCGAACCTTCCGGCCCCCCCTGAGCCAATCTTCATTCTGGCAATAGTAAAAATTATATACCTCATATATAGACTATTGAGAATATTTCCCTCAACCTTTGGTCTTGGGAAATGGTATAGGCAGTCTCAAAATCACTTGGGGGTTTAAAAATCTCTAAATTCAGTAAATTCTCGAATCTTCCGGCACCCCCTGAGCCAATCTTCATTCTGGCAATAGTAAAAATTATATACCTCAATATAGACTATTGAGAATATTTCCCTCAACCTTTGGTCTTGGGAAATGGTATAGATAGTCTCAAAATCACTTGGTGGCAATAGACTGGCTCAAATCAAGCCAATCGGTATATATTCTTTATTATATACTGTATTAATAAATTTAAGCGTGTTGAAAGCCTATGGCATTATTTCAAATAGTTTCAACCATCTAGAGAAAAACCCGTAAATAGTTCTTTTGAAAAGACTATTTACAGGTTTCAAAAAGACTATTTACGGGTTTTGAAAGACTATTTACGGGTTTTCTGTGCAATGTATAGCCGCATCACTTTCACGCAGACTTACGCGCGCAACAAACTTAGACACGTAAGCCAATACACGCATTAACCTATTGCTTGCATTCATGGTTATAGCATTTTGTTAGTGCAATTTTTTTTTTATTAAATCGGGCCATTTAGCAAGTAAAAATTACATTATTTAAAATTTATTAATACAGTATAAAACAAATATATACTGACATTTTTCAGTCTCTGGATTAAAACTATGGTCCTTCAGTGACTAAAATTTAGCTATTTTAGTCACTTCAGGCCCATAGTTTTAATCCAGAGATCTTCAAGTCAGTATATATTTGTATAATATTGCCCTCAATAGCTTTCAATACTGTATCACATTTGCCTTCTGTACTAGTATTTATTCACAAAATGGATTTTGTTTTTTGTTTTTTACAGAGGCAAACCAGATGCTATAGACGTCACCATAGCAGGTAAGTTCAAAAGTTTCCTTCTGTATTCACAATTTAATTTAATTAGTTAAGTTTGCTTTTGGATTGCTAGATATTTTTAAACATCTAAAGTCACTAAAAACATCTAGGCGTATGTGAAACAATGCAAACCTTAAAAAAAAAAACAAGTTTGGTTAGGTAGATACTTTTTCAAGAGAGAAATAATAGTGGTCCTACTACAGGGTGTCCACGAATGATTTCAATATCCGGTTTCAAAAAATCAGAAAAAATATTAAATGATATTTTTTCATATAACCAACAGCAGTTCTACAATAAGTGGATAAGTCTTCTACATTTTCCATAGGTTTCATCAACATATCATGCTTCATTGCTCTGTGAGATTACGTAATTGAAAATCTAGGCAAACATGGTTTTGATTTGTACAAATAATCATGCAGGTATAATAAATACTTGTAATATGCACACTTACTAATTAATGTTTGTAATCTTTAATGAATACAACTTGACCAATTTCAAATCTTCTTTCTTTGGTTTTATAATTTTCTATGATCTACAAAAGACATTACCTTGAAGACTTCTGAATCTATTCGTACACAAAATAGTGAGATAGTCTTAATTAGATATGGAGCAGGATACCATATTGGCGGGCAAGTTGAGGAACCACAGTTCTGTTGATAATGTCAACATAATTCTGCGCGTTGAGGTTTCCGTCGACAAATACTGGTCCTAATATTGAGTTGCTACCCATAATACCCATCCAAACTACTAACTCCTGGTTGTCATTAGCAATGTTAAATGTAAAGTTTCTAGATGGTTTCCTTTAGGCACGCAACATCTAACATTATTTGTACTGGTCATTGTAAAGCTGTTCAACTATAACCAAAATCGTTATTTCTTTCTCAAGAACATCCTTTATATCCATCGCAATCAATCAATAAAACCTAAATTGTATTTTACGTTTTAACTTTAATAGAAAAGTAAAAGAGGGTTTCAGTGTGTCACTTTTGATTGTAAAACAGAGGAGGTTTTTACAATATCCCAGGATGCAATGCAACATTGTACAATATACCTGCAAATCCAATTCAACTCCTATACCTCCTATATAACCCTGGAAAGATCAGTTGATCAAAACAAAATGAATTAACTCTGTTTTCAATCAATAAAACCTAAATTGTATTTTACGTATGTATTTTCCATAATGAATTGGTTGTTTCCTTCTTTTCAGACTTTGATGGTGTCTTATATCACCTTAGCAATGTGGATGGTGACAAGACCAAATTGAGAATTAGCATATCACTCAAATTTTACAAAGATTTACAAGAGCATGGAGCTGATGATGTAAGTTGGTTGTCAGTAGTGCTGTTAGGCCAAAAAAAATTGTTTGTTTGCCCTCCAGTGGAAAAATTTTAGGTCGGTCGTTTGATCTTTTTTTTTTTTGTTGCTCTTCACATATATTTAAAGAATGATTTGTCATTCAATGGATTTTATCGCAATATCAAGCAATGCAGGGCTTAATCTAATCAAAGATCATTATTTATAGGAAATATGCATTTTATACTACTAAAGGTGACTTTATACTGCTAAATTTGACGTTTTCCATCAAAAATATTGAGTTTTCATATTTTACATGTTTGAAGAAAAATAAAATAAAATACCCGACCCAAATATTCATTCCAATAACCGCCCATGCTCCAATAAGCGCCCACCAAAGTTTCTTGGGTGAAACTTGGTACCAATAAGTTGCACTCAGAGAGTTCTTACCATGCATTTGAGGTGATAAACTACAACAAAATATATCTTTATGTTCATTTTGTTGATGTTTTGTGGTATTAAGGGCAATTTCTTGCTTTGAAAATGGTTGTGTATACTTAGAATTTAAGGGCCCAGGGCGGTTATTGGAATGAATATGGTACATGTAAGTTGCTTGGAAAAATATCCAAATCTACATTATGACTACTTATGTTTTATGTCATTATGATGACAACTGCTTACTTGTAGAAAAAAAAACCTTCATCTTGATTTCTAAGATCGAGGGTTATCTGATACCATATCACTGAATTGACATTGTGTTTTAATTTAATTAATTTATTTATTTATTTTTGGAGGGGGGGGGGTCAGCAGAATACAAGTTGTTATTTAAAATGTGTCTTTTTTTTTCTTCTTCCGTCCATAGTTATTAAAGAAAGTTTACGGTGAGCATCTACAAGGCACCCCAGAAAGTGGCAATGATGTGTCACTTATCTACGACTTAGAGGAGTCGAAGCTGCCAGCTGATATAGCAAAAACCGCTGCCAGTGTAGCGCTTCTCAAGCGACATTGCTTTGCTTCCGTCTTCCTCAAATACTTTGAGTTTGTAGAGCAGGAGGATAATACTAAACATAAGACAGCGGTTATTCACTATCGTGATGATGAAACTATGTAAGTTATCATGCACAAAAACCAATATAAGGCCCAAAAATGTTTGGTTGTCCTTCACAACTTTTTTTGAGCAAGTGCGGGCGGGCGGATATTCATTTTTTTTTTCAAATGAAAGTCAAAGCTACACCAGATTATGGCCTCTATAAAGTTTGTTCACGCATACTTGTATAATTTCTGACGTTTTGATTAGCCGAGAGCAGTCACATGACCATTTATAAATACCGTTCATTCATAGCAAATGTTCTATGGCGTTTGTACAACGGTGCGTTGACTCCAAACGCGGGATGTAGAGCATGGTGCATAACTTTAAGACAGGTAAACAAGCTCTTCGTGCTACTAAATATTTTGATAACCACAACAGAAAAGATTTGTTTTATGGCTAATTTTTGCCAGGATTTTGACATTTTGTACATGAAAATGGTATGTGTGAACAGGTTACATTCATATTGATTTGCCCTCAGGCGGGATGGCGAGAATTGCTTAGAAGCAATTCTGAGCGCCATCCTATCCTCAGGCAAAATTGGGCAAGAAATTGTTAACTGATACAAGTGTTTGTTTTTAATTTCTTCAGCTGACTTTGAAATGTAGCACCAACTTTGTACAATAAACTACATTGAATTGATTTGATCATATTCACCTAATTTTTTTACAATTCTGTTGTCATTTCCACCAACAGTTTTATTAAATTGTTTGTTTACGCAATATGTCTGCTTATAATGCGTGCTTGCTCTCAATTCAGATTATGGTGGAAGCTATCACTTCCTTCGTTATAGATTATTAAATGCACATTTCATACGCGAGTGAAATAAGACAAAATCAATGCATGCGCGGTCAATTTTGATGTGTCCAATTCACAAGGCCTGTAGGTGACGAGTGCATTGGACAGCAATCAAAATTTACCGCAATTGCATTGATTTTGTCTCATTTTATGAGCATAATAAAATGCAAATTTATTAATCTTAAAAATTCTAATTCATACATGACAGAAAAATAATATTGTATCTTTTGTCAAAAAAGAAATAAAGCCTTTAATATGACCATCAAAAACCAAAACTTCTCTAAACTAAATAAATAATCACCCGATAAAAACAAGGAAACATTCATACACACTAAACGCCCTCCACTCAAACCGGAACGCAACAAGCATAGTGCGTTGTGAAGATCCACTGCACCCCGCGTACTTTATATTCTTGCTTCTGATTGGCTTGGTGACACACGGAGTGTATGAATGTTGTCCATGTACCATCAACCAAATCAAGATCAATCAATAATATTCTACTGTCTTTACTATTCCAGGTATGTTGATGCTCGTCAGGACAGAGTCACCGTAATTTTTAGTACAATTTTCAAAGATGACGACGATGTCATTTTTGGTAAAGTCTTTATGCAGGTAGGTTTAAAATCTTAAAATATTACAATAAAGATTGCTATATATTCAGACACTATTAGTTACCCCTGTTTTTTCACGCAATACGGAAAGATATCTATAGTTGGGTGCTGTATCACATGAGGCCGAAGGCCGATGTGATACAGCACCCAACCATAGATATCTTCCGTATTGCGTAAGAACAAACAGGGGGTAACTAATTTATCACTTGGTGTATGCATGGATCTTATTATTATAGTGAATTTTTTTATTCCTGTCACCAAGCGCATATTGGTGATGGTAAAATTATATTTGGAGGGGATGGGTTCAGAACAAAACTAAAAAGCCATATAATGCTCAACTATGTTCAACACAATACGATGATCTAACCCTCATTCAATGAGTTATTTTCTATAGAATACGCAAGGTTATCAATCAGGTGCGATGAAAATTATTGTCAAAAGGTCTGATGTCATGCTATCGATTCGAGTTGATTCGATTTGTTTGATTCAATGGGCCTCGTAGTTAGATCATTAGGCCACATTAATTCTGTTGTTTGTTAAGAATTACAAAACTAAAACTATGTCAACATACGTGTATCAGTTTTTAGATGATGTTAAATGGCACATTTTCAACGTTAGTAGGCCCAAATACTGTGCTTTCTATTCAATTATAGAGATTCAAGTCAATGTGGTCAAATTATTGGCCAATACATGTAGGCCTATATGTCAGCTTTGGTGTTATATCCATTATTTTTTGTAAGAAAGCGAACTTTATTTTATTGTGGCCATATATCTATTACGTTATATCAGTTCTCTATTGAATTGACTGGATAAAGCATACAACCTCTCAGAATGAATGGAATCGTCGACACGCCCCCAAAATTTATAATTTGGTGTCAAGATTAAAAAAATTCACTATAAAACATAAATTATGCAGAGTAGGCACTGTCTTTTGAGGCGTAGTGAGAGTGATTACTCGCCATCACTCTCCTTAAATGAAGCTGAGGAGAGCTATTTATCACTCACCCACCATTGGCATAAACAATTGCAAGGCAGAATATGAATGATACAATTCCTTGCAAATTATGTCAAATCACTCTCCTACAACTCACCTAAAAATCTGGAGGAGAGTGATTTGCAGCTCGCCTGGCATTTTTCAAAAGACAGTCCCTGGCAGAGTAAGATTTCAAATTTACCTGAATTATCTTCATAAATGGTAAAAGTCAACCAAGCAATGCGGATTTGTCAAACAGGTAATATATAAACGTATTGCACGATTTAAGGATAAGTTTGCGTGCGCGACTATTGCAAGCGCGCAATAAAAATACATCACGCGCAGTCATCCCTGTGTAATAACTTTTTGATTACACGGTCAAGGGTATTTTTAGTCTTAAAGTATGTAATACGGCTAAATTGGCTTTCGACCAATGGGATTCAAGGATTTAAGTCAACCAAGTGATAAACACCGATATTAGCCAAAGCAATTCAAGCTTACAATTAATTACCCTGCCGCAACAGGCGCAGGGTCTTGTCTTCCTCGTTTCTTCTTTCTTCTTCTTTCTTTCTTTCTTCTGTCATTTTGTAACGCCTATAACTTCAACAGTTCTTGACAGATTTTGGTATAAAACTGGATTCCAATGAGTTCAATACACAGATATATTGGTCAAGCCATGAGTTGGAAAAATAACGGACGAGACGTAGTCGAGTCCGTTATGGTTCTGGGTCCAGTGTTAAATACCAAAATAGAAAGTTTGAAAGAACTTTATACGAAAACAGTGATTTTTTTGGTTCTCCACTACAATTTGGGACTTTTGTAAGAATTAGTAGGCCTATATTGGAGCATATTTAAGCATGGACAGAGAATATATGAATGTTTTGGAGAGAGTGCAGGACAATAGAGACTTGGAGCAAGTCTAGGATGATGCTGAACTTGTCCAATGAACCCTTTATTTATGAAATTAGACTCATTTTCATACATATCACCAACATGCAACATAGCTCAGCTGTGAAATTTCACATGATTTGTGAGAAAAATATGAGCATTTTTTTGGTACCAATATCTCAAAAAGTTGAAGCAATTGGACCATGCTCCTTTAAGGTACATGGTCGGCTTTCCAGAATGCAGTTTTCAGTTTCAAGTGAAAGATTTTCGATAATTAGTTCAACCATTTTGACTTTAGGAGTAATTTTGAATGTCACAGTTGTCAGAATTGACAATACATTGATGTATATATAATTTATGGTTACAATAACAAGGAACATTCTCATTCTTAATCTTATATCCAAAACGGAACATGATTCAGCTGAAAAATTTCACACAAGCAGAAAAATATGAACTATATTGACCAAAATCTCAGAAAGTTCCGACTTTGAAGCAGCCGAGGCTGAGATGTCTTAAGTGTTCAAGGACTTGGATCAACATTTTATTTTTGCACATATTGTGAAAATGCAACATAATCCTATGCAACGTTTTCTTTTTTTCTGTTATAGTTGGCTAATAAAATAAGGTACATATCAACTCGATTTGCTATTTTGTAAGTTTACCCATAATATCTTTACAGGAATTCAAGGAAGGTCGTCGAGCTAGTCAAACGGCACCTCAAGTTTTATTTAGCCACAAGGACCCTCCTAAAGAATTAGAAGGCACTGATGCTAGGAGCGGTGATAATGTAGGCTATATCACATTTGGTGAGTATCAACTGCCTGATGCTGTTGGAAATATATGACACGTCATATCAAAAGGTACCCTAAAGTTGGCATAGTAAATTATGAGATATGGAACATTGAAGCTGAGTATAGTCAAAAATCACGTCCAAGGTCGGAATTTCTAATTTCATCAGAAATGTTACTTTTGAAGTGTATTCTATTATATTAGTCAGGTTAATACATCAGAAAAATGTTTTAAAAACCAAGAAAAAAATCCTCTCTCTTATAAAGTTTTACTCAGTAAAAAAAACTATAGTTTTCCGAATCAGCCCAATCCCTTTTGCCAATTTGATGTAACTTTGCAACCGAACATCCAATAACAAAAAGTAAGGTGTCATTTTAAAGCTTTAAAATCTCAGCTTTCAGATGAGACCAAAAAATCAATTTTGATTTTGGGGCCCTTAAGGGGCCTGTTAACCCGGTCGTTTGTTCGGTAGCAGAATTTAGTTTTTCTGCATTTTCTGATACTTCAGCATGTTACCTTTTATTACAGACAATAAAATACTACAAAACAAAACTTTTAAACTTATTTATAGGTAAAATTAAAAGATCAATTTGACATTTTACAGTAAAATAAACACGTGGCTGTTGGCGGGAAATTATGGGCATAGATACGCGTCCTATATTTTGCGTTTAGGTTGCGTGTTTTGATGTGCGTGCCTTTTTGCGCGGTAACAAGTACTGCGTGCGCGGGTGAACGCGTTGCGTTATGTTCTTGCATGAGCACATTTGTTAAAATCCCGCAATAAACTTGTCAATATTGTAAACAAAGACCAAATAATTGAACATTGGCATTTTAGGTTTCTTTCAATATTTACAAAATAATGAGCTTAAATTCGGATCTGAAAGTTGAGTACAATACTTACCAATAATATCAATTACATAATAAGTTTTATTGTCCGATGCCCAAAGTTTAGACCTCAAAATTCATGGATTTTAGGTCAAAATGTGCGATTTCTTCATTAAACACGGGATTTCTCCATTTCAGTTTTGTTGAAAAAACATCATTTTTACGGGAAACGTAACTAAAAAAACTAAAAAGTACAAGGAAAGATTTGTCAACCATTATGTACAGTATATCAAAATCTAGGATCGCGTTTCTCATTTTTCAATTTAAGGTCCTAAAATCAAAGATATTCATTAGTTTCTATCAAAATTGATGCAGATAAATGTCGGAAACGGCACATTTCACATGGTTTTTATTATATTTCGAAAAATTCGGCTTTATTTAAAAAAATAAAAAATGCGATCCTAGATAATTGTGTGCAGTTTCCAAAAAAATATATGTGATAAAATGGCAGTAACAATTTTTTTAGTTACCTTTCCCGTTTCATGTGTAGGCAAAATCACTGCTTTTTGCTATTTTTTGCCAAATATGGTCATTTTTGAACCAAACCAATAGCATAAACAGATTCCTTATCAAATTTCCTTTCTAGAAATGTATACTTTTTATACTGTAACTTAATATTTTTAGACTTATAAGCCAAAAAAGAAAGTCAAAATAAAAGCCTTAACAGGCCCCTTAAGGTACTTTTTGATATGACGTGTCACATATATCTGATATTGAATATGGAGGACACATAGGCTAGCCATTATTTATCCTTTTCCAGTGCGTTGTTAATATTGGAAAAGTACATTTAAAGCAGCACAAATCTTGGAAATTTGCATGCAATAAACCTCAAGCTATGTTAATTCTTGTCAAAAAAATTTCAGCATCTAGTTAAGGAATTGTTTACTTGCATTAAAACAGGAATGGGTATAGTCGGGGTAGCCAGACAGTGGAACAACACCCTTATTTTGATTGCATGAACTGATGACTTATGTAAAACATGACAGTTGTAGAAATCATGTGTTATACAATGAATGATTACCATATGAAGAGGTTGGTTTGGATGAGACAAAGTTTACTTCCTTCAGCAGGCCTTCATTTTTAAGAAGCTTTAGAGCGATTACTCTTCTACCACTCCTCTGAAACTCATTTCAGAAGAGCTGTTTTTTGCTCCTCTCACTCACTGAGACCAAACACATAACGTTTGCCAACGCTCTATATTGAGAAACCACAATGAGACAGCAATTTTTGTCAAAATCAATACAAATGAGCACATTTCAAGACTATTAATCTTTTCTCTATAGGTAGACCTAACCCTGGATATTATTATGACAAAAGCACTTTGAACTCAAAGTAAGCTATTTTACTTAAAACAAACATTTAATGCAATTTCTTGAAGAGGTACCTTGATTGTAAAACATGATGTTCAGATCAGTCATAGACCCTCACTAAAATGGTTTGAATTATTCAATTGTTGAAACTGCTCTTCTTAATTTGAAACTACTCTTTTTATTTTGCTAAACAGCTCCTCTTGTTTATTTTAGAGGAGCTTTTCAGACTGCTCTTCTACTGCTCTAGTTTGAGAACTCCAGAAGAGCAATTTAAAGCTCTTCTGAAAATTTTGAAAATGAAGCCCTGCTTCAGGAGCGTAGCAGTCGACGATCAAACCTGCAAACCTGCATGCAATGGGATTGGTGTGACTCCAGTCAGGGACGTAATTTAGGTGGAATTTCAGAATCTTTGTTAAGTTGTTCATTAATGAAAAGGTTTCAAGTTTATTAGCCAAATTGTTTGTTGTATTTTATTTATTTAATATACTATTTGTGAAAAGAACTAGTTTTGTAGAGAGTCTTATTTTTTCTCTGACCGCTAGACCCAAGCACAGAGGTTAATAATTGTAGGGAGGGGGCTGTAAATTTAATAAAAAAAGAAAAATTCAAGAGTAGTCAAAAACTGTCCAACACATGTTAATCCTGAAAAGTATGTTTATGGTCTACACATAGCATGGGAAATAGACATAATAGGGTAAAAGTATTTGTTATTGTCAACACATGGAAAATGATTGGCAAACCTCCTCTTTTTTTTTATGTTCACCAAGTACAAATCTTGCAGCAGATGTTGGTGACATACTCACTCTACAATGTCCCTAACATTGTTTAAATAATCCTGTCTTCCGTTTTTATCACACAGTGCTTGAGAAGCGTCACACCAATGTGAAAGCTAGGAATAAGACAATTGATGTAGGTGACATACTCACTCTACAGTGTCCCTAACATTGTTTAAATAATCCCGTCTTGCGTTTTTATCACACAGTGCATGAGAAACGTCACACCAATACGAAAGCTATGAATAAGACAATTGATGTAGGTGACATACTACTCTACAGTGTCCCTAACATTGTTTAGATAATCCTGTCTTTTCGTTTTTATCCCACAGTGCTTGAGAAGCGTCACACCAATGCGAAAGCTAGGAATAAGACCATTGATATAGGTGACATACTCACTCTACATTTTCCCTTACATTGTTTAAATAATCCCGTCTTGCGTTTTTATCACACAGTGCTTGAGAAGCGTCACACCAATGCGAAGGCTAGGAATAAGACAATTGATATAAGTGACATACTCACTTTAGTGTCCCTAACATTGTTTAAATAATCCTGTCTTGCGTTTTTATCACACAGTGCTTGAGAAGCGTCACACCAATGCGAAAGCCAGGAATAAGACAATTGATATAAGTGACATACTCACTTTAGTGTCCCTAACATTGTTTAAATAATCCCGCCTTGCGTTTTTATCACACAGTGCTTGAGAAGCGTCACACCAATGCGAAAGCTAGGAATAAGACAAGTGATGTAGGTGACATACTCACTCTATAATGTCCCTAACATTGTTTAACTAATCCCGTCTTGCGTTTTTATCCCACAGTGCTTGAGAAGCGTCACACCAATGTGAAAGCTAGGAATAAGACCATTGATGTAGATGACATACTCCTTTACAGTGTCCCTAACATTGTTTAACTAATCCCGTCTTGCGTTTTTATCCCACAGTGCTTGAGAAGCGTCACACCAATGTGAAAGCTAGGAATAAGACAATTGATGTAGTGTCCCTAACATTGTTTAAATAATCCCGTCTTGCGTTTTTATCACACAGTGCTTGAGAAGCGTCACACCAATGTGAAAGCTAGGAATAAGACCATTGATGTAGATGACACACTCCTTTACAGTGTCCCTAACATTGTTTAAATAATCCTGTCTTGCGTTTTTATCACACAGTGCTTGAGAAGCTTCACACCAATGCGAAGGCTAGGAATAAGACCATTGATGTAGATGACATACTCCTTTACAGTGTCCCTAACATTGTTTAATTAATCCTGTCTTGTGTTTTTATCACACAGTGCTTGAGAAGCGTCACACCAATGTGAAAGCTAGGAATAAGACCATTGATCTGATCCACATCTTTAGAGATTACCTGCATTACCACATCAAATGCTCAAAGGTAAGGTACTCTTATTATTAGTTATTGGGTGAAGCGGAGGTATGTCATGGGAAATACTTGTGCATGAAATGTCATATCTGGATGTGACACTAAGTGCACAAGTATTTCCCATAACATACCGACGCTGAACCAAATAACGAATTTATCATACAACTAAATCGATCTTAATCATCAAACTATTTATTTATTTGATTTTTTCAACTTTTTTAGCTTTTTTAGCTAACGTTTTACTCTACATAGTACTGCGCATCCCTACAAATTTAAAATGCAACGTTCCGACGCGCTCAGTGCCAAATATAAGTGCGTCTGACGCGCTCAGGGTATGGTACGAAATATATCCCGGCAGCGGCTTTTCCAAATATGGTCATAATTTCTCTTAGTGGTATGATTACAGTTATACGAGGGGGGATAAAAAAGTAATGCCTCCATAGTCACCAAATCTTTAACAATGATCCGATAAACACCAAATTTACACATATTATAGCCTGAGGACTCTTCTACATGGAACTACTATTCAACATAGTCACTATATCTTTCGATGCATGTACGCCCCATTGAACCCAATCATCAAATTTGGTCTGGAAATACTGAGGCGCTTGCTTCCTGGCCCATGACTTAACAGATGACTTGACTTCATCCAAGTCTTAAAATGGGTAACCACAGAGACTTTATTTCATTTGCCCAAATAAATAGAAGTCTGAAGGTGCCAAGTCGGGACTGTATCGTGGATGAGGTATCACAGACCACCCCATTTTGGCTATTGCCTTGGTTGTGAAAAGTGACGTTTGTGGCCTTGCATTATCGTGATGGAGCTGTATGGAATGAATGTCTTTAAGTGGTCTCTTCTTACTGATGGCTTCCCTCAGCTTGCGAACTGTAGTATATGTGTCTTTCACTGTTTACTGTGTGACCCTCAGGCAAGAAGTATGTGAGAATAAAACTATATTGAACTACGAAGAGAGCGTTTTTTTATATTACATCTCCCCTGTATTGGCATGATCAATTCATGACTTATGATCAGTTAAGGACAGTCAACATAGAAAATTCTTTTGTTTTTCATAGTTCAAAGAATTGTTTTATCTCTGAATCCACACGACCAGTAATGATGAGGTTTCGATCAAAGCAATTCAGCTTTTCTCAACTCACTTTGCGTTGCTGCAATTTTTAGACCTTTGCCTTAGCAAGGCAAAGGTGTATACATATGGGGTTGGTGCGTCACG
>JXSR01S013952.1:14437-28434 GCA_000969725.1 Ophiothrix spiculata | reverse complement strand
CATTACAGCAGTGTGTAACTTTTATTCTCTATTGACTACAATATGTGCATCAATTTATACATTAGGAGAATAATTTACTGGAAGAATGCATTCAGGTGTTTATGGAAGAATGCATTCTGAAGATTAAAGAAGTACAGGAAAGTGATTGAACTGATAGCAATTCGTTTATTGTTCGGTGTAGCAATATTGCTGTGGGTTGTACGATGGATATGAATATCACTGTGAACAACGCATGATTCATTACCCTAACGCGAAAGCACTTTGTGACTTTCATAAACGGTATATTGTGAAAAGTAGTGCAATACTAGCAAGGGTTCACATATCTACGTTTAATCTAAAGACCTTGTATAAAGGGTTTTTACACGTTTCTGAATGATCAAACAAATCAAAAAGTTTTAAAAGAGCTCTACCAAGTACATGATTTAAATTTTCTAGAGGCAGGCTAATGCCTGGCTTTTTTTTTAAAGAAAAAAAGCAGCGAAAGATGACAGTTCATAACATTATCCTTTACCAAACGCATTTTGCATATTTAGTACACAATATCCAATGATATATTTGCAACAAACTGTCCCGGGCAAACTGCAATTCTCTAGTGACATGTATTTAACGTAAATTTTCTGAGCAGGATATTGAAGATTACAATAGATAGTTTGTTAAGAGCATTATCCGCAGCAGACTATTAAGGTTTGGCGTCCAAAGACATTCGCTCAACCGAGTGACATGTGCTTACGATATTCGCTCTTGCATATTCTGTAAAATGGAGAGAAAATATTACTTAAAATGCTTGGATATTTGCTAAAGCGATAAAAGCATTATTTAAATCGATGGTAACATCGATTTAACCAATATTCAAGCATTGTAAGTGCCATTACCCCAGGCCCCATTTGACAAGCCAGAGCAAGTATCGCTAGCGAATCATATCAAATCATATCAAACTTTATTTCCATAAAATTTTACAAGTAACATAAAAACAACAACATATAAACAAAACAGGCAAAACTTATGGAGGAGTGGACTAGAAGGCCAGAAAGGCCTGTATGATAGAAAAGAAAAACTTACACAAGAGCAAAACAAGACATGGCAAGGACGGGCTCAAAAATCGACAAAACACTGAGAGAGAAAATTAAAATCACCAATAAGATGAAGACGTTATAAATTCATTCATATTTTCCAATAAGGGATTTTTTGAAAGTGATTCGAAAATGTTTGACCGATTTTGAATCTTTTAATGACGAATGTCTCTCGGTTGAGCGAATGTCTTTGGACGTCAAGCCTAAGTCGGTAATTATTTCACTAAAGAGGTTATTTGTAAGAGCAACAATGCAAAATACCAAGCAATGCATTCAATAATTGTAATTTCCTTAAGATTTGGTACAACATAAAGGTACATTAGACAATATTTCCTCTGCAGGTCTTTACACTTGGTTTGTTTGGTTGTAACAGCAAAACCTTCAGAAACGTCAAAAAGTACGGTTTTGATTTGCAAGTTGATGTTGGGTATGAGACTACGCTCTAATGCTTGATGCTTTAAGGCAAGAACGATGCTTTTATTATATGATTCAAGCTGTATTGTATATAATCAGGAAAACAATTGGTGTCCTGTTTCAACTTCAATGTACTTGATAAATTGAATACTAGTGCATATATGTAAATACATGTGAAATTTGATGACACGCACTCGTTTTAATTGTTTTTGTCTGATTTATATTGTAATCAAGAAGGGTTGAACAAATCAAACACAAAACATTATTAAATGTCAACAATATTCTTAAACTATTGCTGCACTATATACTAATAATAACTTGTTTCGTGAATCATTTTCCTGGTGTAGTTAACACAATTCAAACTTGTTGATTATGCATCACATGTGTAATGTATACATTTGAGAATCATTAACTGGAAGAATAAATTTTAGGTGTTTAAAGAAGTTCAGGCAAAAGATTGATTTTATTCATATAATGCGATAACATTTTGTGACATCATTTTTCACGACAAACGTATATACGGTATATATAAAAAGTAGTGCAATAATACAGAGGTCACATATCTCCGTTCAATCTATAGACCTTGTTCGCCTGACTCTGCACGTGCTTTTAATGATCAGAATGCGAACAAATTGATAAGGTTTCTAAGAACCTTACTGAGCACATGAAATCAACTTCTTTTTTATAAGGTTTGTAGAAATCTATCTTCATTTAAATAGATAGCATTGGTTGATGATTCAACAATTAATCTTTACCACCGATTTGAGCAAAGGAAACGACAATTTGGCTTTCGGTACACTCTAAAAAAAGTTGTGTTTAAAAGGGAACATGGTTAACAGGTTGGGTTAAATTTTGCACAATATTGGTTATTTTGTACACAATCTTGGGTAAATGGTCACGTTTTACCCAACATTGTGTCAAATTTTACCCAACATTGTGCACAATTTAACCCAACCTGCCGACCATGTTCCCTTTTTTTACACAACTTGTTTTAGAGTGTACAAGCTCCTCAATGATATTATAACTTAAGTAAGAAACTTTAAAAGTCTGGTAATTTTATTTAACATAATTTTCTGAGCATGATATTGAAGTGAGGAATACAATGGATTGTTGTTTAGTACGTGTAAGCATCTTGCAATTGTTTCACTACAGGTCTCCTGTTAGTATTATCGCAACATTGCGGCAATATTATCACTTGACATCTGTTTGTAGACGAAATTTCAAGCAATGCTCTATCTTTGCTTATCGCAAAAAATGGATTGATTTTTCTCAAAATGAACACCTAAGCTAAGCGAAATATTTGATAAATATACCTATGTGATAATATTCACTGATTAAATAGTAGTAATAAAATTCCTGTGCATATTACCCATTCCGTAATTTGATAAATATAATAACGCTTTTCTTGTTTCATCATTTTGTATTTATACGACAAAGTGAATACTATGTACACGTTTTAATAAATATGAAGACATTGAGCAAATAAATTATTTATTACTTTGTTCTACACTATTTGATCAGAAAGTATGGCGTCGCTCAGTCGGTAAACATATTTTACATGTCTTTTAACATATGGAAAGTAGGACATAATACTGTTTAAAATGTAAGGACTGTAACATTTTGTTAAGGTTTATAAACACACTTATATGCCTTTGCAAAACAAACATCTAAATGAAAACAAAAACATTTGATAAGACTATTAAATGCACATTTACAGGAAAAAAATATCGAACGGTTGAGTTCAACCAAAGAAGGTTTTATTTTTCTAATATTGAAGAATAATATAAAACAAACTCAAGTATAAAAATGAGAAATATTCTTAACCCTCAGCTGCACAGTATATTTCGTTCCAATACAAAATTAACTTGTTCTGTGAGTCCTTTCTTAGCATCATCAACAAACTCTCTCTGTTATTACAAAAAAATATGCACCAGATGTGCAATTTATACATAAGAGACTCGTTACTAGAAGGATGCATTAAAGGAGCATGGTCCGATTGCTTCGACCTTTTTTCAAACTTTTTGAGATTTTGGTACCAAAATATTGCTCATATTTTTCTCATAACCCATGTGAAATTTCACGGCCGAGTTATGTTTTGTTTTGGAGATATTTATGAAAATGTGTCTAATTATGGTAACCATAATTGGTATTACACAATTACATATAGACGGGTCCAAGGTCCAAAATACAAATTTACACATAAAATCAAAACAGTTTGACCGATTTAGCTAAAATTTGAAACTTGCACCTCTTTGGTGGTCATCTTTCATATGACATTGAAAACTAAATTTGCAAAATTGGACCGAGCTCCTTTAAGATGTTTTTAGAAAAAATACAAGGAAGAGATTGAACTGATAACAAATCTTGTATTGTTCTGGAAAATATTCCCTCGGGATAAATTGAATGGAAATGACTAAGAACTGAGAACAATGCATACTTCGTTAACCTAATGCGAATGTACTTTCAGTATGACACCGGTTCTTACGTTAACGGTATACAGAAAGTAGTGCAATACGACAAGGGGTCACATATCACTGTTCTATTGAATAGACTGTTTACATTTTTGAATGATCAGATTGCAAACAATTCAGTAAGGTTTTAAAAGAGCCTTACCGGATGCTTGCAAATATTTATCACAATGTCAATAAGCGTGATTGAAATTTTCAACAGAAAATGCATATGAGAAAAATTGTTTTTAAGATGTTTCGACAGTCCATTCTGTTGTTTTCCTCAGTTAAGTGGGTTGTGGTGTTAGCGAATGATCCAGTGATCGAGTAATCTACTTTTTTTAATCAGCCATACCAGATTTCAAATTTTAAATAGCTGACGACTATTCTCTAATTCTGAAGTCTTATCTAGGCTATTTTCAATATATCAAGCAACCCATGCAATCGTTAATCAGACCAAAAAAATATTGTTGTGTTGCCCTCAAGTGGAATTTCTGAAAAATTGAGTCGGTCGGTCGGTTAATATATTTTCTTATATTTTAATGCACCCAAAGTGCAAAATTAATGTGGATTTCAAAATAATAAAAATCTAAAAAAAAACCACACATCCTAGTATTTTTTCGAAATTTTTGACTAGGGTCGATCGCTGAGGGCAACACATCAATATTTTAGGCATTACCGTATAACAATACATGGATTGATTCTTAGTAGCTAAGCATATAATTTGTAAATTGGCCATTGATAAGCTCATTTGATAGAGCGTGGCGCTAGTAATGTCAAGGTCCCTGGTTCGAATTATGGATGTTCAGTGATTTTTTCGCTGAGTGTTATTTATGTTGTGTGGTAGCCCATCTTAAAATTCATGTCAAATATATTTTTTACCGCACGTTTAAACCTATTCATAAAACACCGGTATACAATATTCATTCAGCATTGGATTTAATCAGGGAAAACAATTGGTTTCTTGTTACAACTTTGTCATTAGTGAATGGTAGAAATTTTATGATGCTCTTATGTTTTGTTTAATTAATATACATAGGTATTCTATAAGATGATAAAAACAAATATAATATGTATCGAAGTTATAGAAATATTCATTTTATTGCTGCACATTATATTTTATCTTCAAAACAAACTTACTTGTTCTGTGAGTCCTTTCTTCATTATCATCAACAGAGTGTCAGAGTTTCATTATCTACTGCCAGAAATAATGTGAATCAGATGCGTCGTTTGTACTTTGAAGAAACATTTATTGGAAGAATGAGATAAAATGTCTAGAGAAATGCAGGCAGAAGATTGAACTAATTATCCATTATTTTGTTTTTTTATTGTTCAATGCAATAGCATTGTCGGTTAAATTGGATTAATACATGTTGCGTAGGGAACAACGCTTACTTTATTAACGTAAGGCGAAAGCACCGGGTAACATCGGTCCTTACAAAAACAGTAGACTAAATGAAAAGTAGTGCAATACTACAAAGGTCACATATCTGAATATCTTGTTTAATGGACTGTTTACATCTGTCTATAATGATTAGAGTTCACGCTGTTTGTACAAGGTTTAATGAGAGCCTTGCCAAGCACATGAATTAAAATGTTTTAAAGCACGTCGGTACCTGTCTTCTTTTTATACCCTTCGGTAGGGACTTACAAATTACGTAATCAAAAATCTAACATAGTAGTCACAATGAAGTTTTTAGTGCAAAAACTCCATGGTTTTATTTGCATCAAGTAGAGAAATTATTGTGACCTGCATTTAACATTAACTTTCTGAGCAGGATGTTGAAGAAAGGTTAACAATAGCTACAGTTGTTTTGTTAAATGATAGGAACTATTAAGCCCATCCGTAACAGAGTGGTATCTTGTAATTGGTTCACTACAGGGGTTTCTTATAACAACGCTGTAAACAGCGGCTGTGCAAAAGATCCGATTTTGCCTGCGAGCATATTTTACTTTAGTTAAAGTCAGTGCAAAGTAAGTGTAGAAGGCACTTTTGCACTATAAATATTATGGGTTTTGAAGAAATGCATATATAAATATTTTCAAAATATTTTCCTAGCAAACAAAAATGGCAATTTATTTTAAAAGTCTTTCAATAGATGGTATGATACTACCCTAGAACAGTAGTTTTAACCTACGACTCATATTTTTCAGTGCTGGATATGTTTGAAAATTTGAATGAAAATAGATAAACATACAAAGATGGCGCTTACAATAGGATCAGATTCCAGATTTGTAAATTAAGCAAATTTAATTCTGATATTCACCAGAAAAATCATCTAATACCATGGAGATTGTCAAGCTTGATAAGGTACGTTATCAGTTCAAGAAACATTTGAATCTGAGGTATTTAATACTTGAGTTGGCAAATATATACATAACACAATGTATTGTCATTACTTCAATGTATTTCAAAGAGGAACAACTTTTTACCTTTTAGTAAAAACCCCTCAGTGATATTAATTGCAAAATATCCAATATTCCGTTGACCATTTAATAACTTAAACTTTCTGAGCTTGATATCGGAGCGACTTTGACAATTATTTGTTGTTTTGTTAAGAATAAGCATCATTAGAGGTAATAAAGTGGGAGATTACAAGCTTGCCTTGTGATATATCATTATAGGTGTGTTTTTTATGACAATACTGTAAAAAGTATTTTTACTATCTTTTTAAGTCGACATATATATCTCATGTGTAAAATGCAGTTTCTAATAAAAACATACGCTGTTCTAGTTTACATAATGATATACATAACTTTTAAACACGTACATCAATGTTTTAGAAATGTTTTCATAATAAGAAATACATTAATCATTATTGCAGAAAGTTTTTAATAAAAGATCAACTACGATGTTATTCTTTGAATTGAATGAACAAAATGAATTAATAATGCTCCTATAGGATTACATAACGGCGTAGCAGATTGGGAAAATGTTTTGCTTCTAATAGACAGGTCTCATGTTTACCAGAAACATAACATTTGGTAACGATTCACAAATGAATTTGTACCAAAAAATAAAGAAGAAGAATACCCTAAATGATATTTTTTACAACAATGAAATTATTGTGACCTGCATTTAACCTAAACTTCCGTAGCAGGATATTGAAACAAGGATAACAATGGATGGATGTTTTTGTTAAGAGCAAGCAATATTAGCGGAAGCAAAAGAGTGTCATCTTGTAATTGTTTCACTACAGGGGCTGTTTATAACAACACTATAAACAGCGACTATACAAAATACCCAGCAATGCCTGCGAGTATCTTTTACTTTTTGTGAAAATCAATACCTTGTAAGTGCAGATAGAAGTTCTCGCAGAGCATATAATTCAGTATTTTAATATATGTGAAATCTTGTGATATTTAATATTATAAGATACATATCTTCAATGTTTTCCAGATATTTTTACAGCAAACAAAGACGTCAATTTGCTGTAAAATATTCTTCAACATAAGGCTCAATACTCCCTGAACACAATGTACTTTGAATAAAGACTCTGTTTCATCACTAGATTTTGTTTTCATTTGAATGACAAAAATGAAGTATAATTATAGTTCTTGTAATAGGATCACGTAGTGAATTGGGAAAATTAATCATGTTTAATACTCATTTTGTAAGAACCATGCATCTGATGCCATTTAGATTTTCCAAGTTTGATTGGATATGCTATCAAATTCAAGGAACAATAGAACATAGATTATTTAACATGATCAATATTTGATTTGGCAAATATATATACTTTACCCATTGTATTGACTCGGGCATTTCATGTTGAAAGAGCAACTTGAAATTACCGGGGATTTAATCAAAAGCCAGGCTTGAAGCATCGGAGTTTTTAAAGAGTTACATGATACTTCTCCCAAAAAAACCTTTCCGATATGTTATTAAAAATTTGTAAATCATTTTTGATTTAGAAATAGTTCTCATTCTTGATATCACAATAGCTATAAAATGACGTTGGTTCTTTAAAATATGCATGTTCTTGTAAGTAAGCTGATATTGCATATATTTACTGACATATTATTTTCTTGATATGAATATACCAGGTGTCCCAAAAATGATTACATGTAGAAGAACGATCGTTGGAAATATCTATTGTAGTTAAAAAAAATAAATGTTGCTCAAAAATTAGAATACCTCCCTCTTCTAGATGCTCCTTAATTTTCATATATATTTTTACAATAGTAAACATATTCGGTTAGTGTAATGTCAATGTGCAACCTTTCCCATTATCCACTGATTTAAGTCGTATTGTACAAAATCACAGTAATTGATGATACCTATTTTATAAACACATTTTTTAAGTTCAAAAAGGTTTGCATTTTATACTGGTAAAGAATAAAATGTTACCCTTGGAAAAGTGAACACACTTTTGTCAGTGTTCTGTTATTTTCGCGCAACAGTTTGATTTATAGGTTCAAAATAAACAATTCATTCTGTATTAAAATTACACTAAACAAACATGCTTAGTATTGTGTTGAATTTTGAATTAATACGTTCCTGACATAGGTATGAATACATCATTGTTTATTATTCAAAAATAAGATTTCTGTATTTCATTGATACTAAAATGCATATGGTATAAAAATTTCATAGCCATCAAACAGAGGGATGTGATATAATATTTACTCTTGCTAAGTGTGATTGCTTCAACTGCTACACTATTTGCAAACGATCATCATTTATTTTTACATGTAAATTAGAAAACATGGCATATACGAGTATAACCGTTTAAAGGATATATTACACTCTTAATATGAAACGTACTTTATACTTTATAGAGTTACAGGAATGAATAATAATATATATTTTATGGTGTGTTTTTGTTTTCTTTTGTTTTTCACTTTGCAGATAATGTTTCTAGACTATGTAACTTTAATGGTACTTGGGGTTTCAACGGCAAATCAGATTCCGGTATAACCGTTTAAAGGATATATTACACTCTTAATATGAAACGTACTTTATACTTTATAGAGTTACAGGAATGAATAATAATACATATTTTATGGTGGTTTTTTTCTTTTGTTTTTCACTTTGCAGATAATGTTTCTAGACTATGTAACTTTAATGGTACTTGGGGCATGAACGGCAAATCAGATTACAACCGTTGTGAACCTCTTGTAATTGAGGTAAGATATAGGGGATTTTTATTTATATTTCTATTACAAAATATATACAGTCTTGTGTACGTATATTATGATATTCTATCCAGATCGGGAAATCTTTGTGACGCGAGCTCTGTTTCAATATATTTTAGATGTCAAAGGAGGGATTGAATTTTGATTTGAGTGAATTGGTTAAAGTCAAAATCTATTTAAAAATTAGAAGATTTCTTTACTGTTATCAAACATACACCTCATGACCTATTTCAGTTAAAATAAACGATGTAAACGATTATAAGACAAGCGTCATACTGATTTATGGGTTGGTTGAAACAAAATATTCCTTAGAGACAAAAATTAAAACCACCAGTCTACTTAAAGAGTTTTGCTGTCAAGTAAGATGTTGCTTTTTTTTCTTGTCATCCCAAAAAAATTCGATAATGAGGTTTGTGGCTAGCGTGGATAAATTTACAAGAGACAAGTCAGAGAAAATAACCTTAATGAAGCAGTGATCACATTTAACTCACAATGTTTAAAATGATATATATCTTGGTGATACTGCCAAGTATACCCGCAAAAATCATATTTTCAAAACATAGCCTAGTTATTGACGCGTAAGGGCATAACTATGGATCTGATCATATGAGTTCGTTGGATTCGATTATATAATTTATTCAGACTCTTGTATTCCAATTAAATTTGATCTATCTTTCTCTTTTTTTGCAGTCTGATCACCCACACGAGTTTCCAATTATGGTGATAACATTATCAGGGTACAGTCTTTCATTTGCAGCACTAGTCGGAGCCTTTGTTATATTCCTTTATTTTAAGTAAGTCAAAAACGATTTAAGGTACGGTAATGTAAAGAAAAACAATCTAGTTCCAACAAATATGTTTCCTTTATTGTGAATTCCTTCTTTTCACAAAGTTGTAATTTAGCAAAAAGGATACTAATAAAAAACGATGTAAATGATTTTCCATTAGTTCTGGGATATATTATTTTCTCCAGAAATTGATAAACTTTTCAACAAAAATACTTGAGAAATAAGCTTACAAGACTTAAGTAATTTGCCAGAATAACTGTTTGTTTTAATAAACAAATTATTTTATTTGTTTGCATTTCTACACTTTTGTTTTCTCACTGAAATTGATCTATACTATTTGAGTATGTTTAAAGATCCATGTCCAAAGTATTATAGACGTAATAACTTTTGATAAAAAATGTTCTGATTCAAATTTTGCGTTAGTGTACATTGTCATAGGAAGATTGTATTTTAGAATCGATATAATATCTTTTGAATAAACGACGTGATATTTTCATCTTTGGTACACAATATCTCAATTTACTTGCTTATTGAAACAAGTTCTTTTTGCATCGATCCATTTATAACTGAGTGACTTGAAATCAAATTCAGACAAATATTTATGGGTGACCCAAAAACCCTATTTACCAGAATGGAATCAAATTGTGAAACATTCACATTCTCAAATAGAATGGCAGAATTGTCCTCAATAACAATGAAAATAAAATCGAAATATGTGTCAGCTGTCTTAAACGGGGTCTTCAAGAACGAAGTTTGATAACTCTTGCATTTGCATTTGAAATAGCTATGTCCGTTTCCTCGTTCTCCTCTTTTTATTTTCATTTTATATATTTATTTGTGTGTGTGTGTGTGTGGGGGGGGGGGTGCTTGTGAAAGAAAAACTGTTAGTTATTTTTATTGTGTAAAACTGTTTTTCCCCTAAGGTCATTCATTTGATAAATGATAAGCATTATTGGTAAAATTGCGTGTTTCATATTTTTTAATCATTAATGACATGAAATTAAAAAATGAAAGTCATTTGTTATATGGTTGCTGTCATAGCCATCAATAATGCGTTTTTATCATGAACAATATTTCAATACCCTTTGTCAATGTTGATGGAACTAAACAATGTGGTCTTAATGATTCATCATCTAAATTAACTATTAGAACATACACAAGGTTTTATAGTTTCTTTAATCTATTTTTTCATTATCCAAATTCTATTTCGGTATTTGTTGATTAGGTCAAATATGTCTTATTTCGGTTATGAAACGATTTTTTCATTAACATGTGTAACCTTTTTTCTCATTGAAACCATAAAATCGGATAATATTGATATGTTTGTCTTCAGAATGGCTAGGTAGGCAGAAAATCATATCAGAGTCCATACATTCGGCTAGCATATGATTCCCTTAAGGCAATAATGGATATGTATTGCTTTAATGGTTTTATATAACAGGCAGGCGTCATTCACTCTGCAATAAATCATTTTGTATGGGCTAATAACATCGATATTTTATGTTATATATACCTCTTTTTGTTGCTAAATGAATTATTTATCTTCCAAAGAAATTTTCATTTTATTTTGTACCTCAATTAGATGAGTTATATCTGTAGCTCCATAACAATATTTTTTCTCATTTTTATATCATTTTGTATCATTATTTTCAGGTTGAATAGTCGCTCATGTTACTTCAAAATTGTATTTGACTTAAAAGTACATCGATCATGATAGAAATGTTAATGCCATTAATGATAATTTGTCAGTGCATACAGTTATTGACTTAATAACCTAACTATAGCGAAGTATTAAGCATTATCAGTCATGCAAGCTCACGATATAGCGATTGCGAATTTTAAGAAGCATCTATAAGGACATTTAGCACTTACGTTAAAAGTTTTAAGATAGATGGTTCAATCATTAAGGTCTTAAAAAGGTAGCTTATCATGCTTTTAATTATACTTTAGGGCGGCTTATAAGCAACCCTCCTTCGCAATTTCAAGGCATAAGGATATGATTTTCCAACCCCACATACATAATTCTCTATGATGTTCTTAATATAACATCAGCTAAGAAAATAAACTGAGCTAAAAATAAAGTCAAAGGCCTCCTATTTCGGGCATAGAGAAATTTTACTCTATGATAGCCGAAGGTGACACAGGCTCAGACAGAATTTTGAATAAGGCTTACCTTATGTGTGGAAAAGAAAATTCCTGTGGTAATACACAACACATAGTGAATCCCATCTTTGACACATTTATTACATTCTAATGCATAAATGCTCCAGTTAAATTTACCTTAAATAATGTGCAGACAATTCAACAAATCTTGAAATAAATCAGAAATTCGATCAATCATAACTGATTGCATTAGCTAAGTTTTTATAAATCTAACTTAAATAATCAATTACTTTTTTGCAAATCTTTACCACGTCTTGAAGTTAACTTTATATTACCTTCATAACTTTAGATAAGTATATATGGAATTATATTTGAAATATTCATATTGTGGAAACTAAATATTGGATTATTGACTTAGAATCGGGAGAAAAGTATATCATTCAAATATCTGATGTGATATGTTAGTTACCGCTATACAAATGAATATATCCAAATAAATGTCCCCTCAGGCTTAAATGTAAATCCACCAATATTGGAGCATATCACTCTATCTAAGACATTGCAGTAGCGAATTTTAAATCAAGTGTAAAGATTGAAGCTGAATATGCTTCATTTCTAATCTATGCACAATTGTGTTGTATGCCAATGATGCAAGAATGTTAACAGATTAAAATTGTTGGTTTTATTGCATTCAGATATTTTTAGAGCATACTATGAAGAGTAACGTTTAAAAATGTATAAGAAGAAGCTGGATATGTTTTTATCATTTAACTTTTCACTTTGATCTGTGCTCAGAATTGTAGAATCGATATAACATATTTTGAATAAACGACGTGATATTTTCATCTTTGGTACAGAATATCTAAATTTACTTGCTTATTGAAACAAATTCTTTTGCATCGATCCATTTGTAACTGAGTGACTTGAAATCAAATTCAGACAAATATTTACGGGTGACCCAATAACCCTATTTACTAGAGAGGAATCAAATTATGAAACATTCACATTCTCAAATAGAATGGCAGAAATGTCCTTAATAACAATGAAAATAAAAAATATGTGTCAGCTGTCTTAAACGAGGTCTTCAAGAAGATAGTTTGATAACTCTTGCATTTGCATCTGAAATAGCTATTTCCGTTTCCTCGTTCTCCTTTTTTATATTTTTTTATTTTATATATTTATTTGTGTGTGGGTGTGTGTGTGGGGGAATGTGTGTGGATGTGTGTTTGTGAGAAAAAATGTTAGGTTATTTTTATGGTGTGAAAAATATTCCTCCCCAAGGTCATTCATTTGATAAATGATAAGCATTATTGGTAAAACTGCGTGTTTCATATTTTTTTAATCATTAATGACATGAAATTAAAAAATGAAAGTCATTTGTTATATGGCAACAGGTTTTATTGCTGTCTTAGCCATTAATAATGCTTTTTTATCATGAACAATATTTCAATACTTGTCAATGTTGATGGAACTAAACAAGGTTGTCTTAATGGTTCATCATCTAAATTAGCTATTAGAACATACAAAAGGTTTTATAATGTCTTTATGAGGTTTTTTCATTAACCAGATTCTATTTCGGTATTTGTTGATTAGGTCAAGTATGTCTTATTTCGGTAATGAAACGATTTGTTCATTAACATGTGTAACCCTTTTCCCATTGGATCTATAACATCGGGCAATATTGATATGTTTGTCCTCAGAATGGCCAGGCAGAATAGGCAGAATATCATATAAAAGTCCATACATTCGGTTAGCATATTATTCCCTTAAGGCAATAATGGGAATGTATTGCTTTAATGGTTTCATATAACAGGCAGGCGTCATTCACTCTGCAATAAATCATTTTGTATGGGCTAATAACATTATTAACATATTTATGTTATATCTCTTTTTGATGCTAAATGAATTATTTATCTTCCAAAGAAATATCATTTTATTTTGTACCACAATTAGTTATATCTGTATCTCCATGATAATATTTTTTCTCCTTTTATATCATTTTGGATTATTATTTTCCGGTTGAATAGTCGATCATG